>OMNM01012654.1:0-11234 GCA_900302745.1 Parablennius parvicornis | reverse complement strand
CTTCTCTCTGCAGAGGAATCAGACAACAGGAGGAGATGACTTACTTCCTGTTCTCCACCAGAACACTTCATCTCACGGTAACTCGTCCTGCAGGGCTTTTCCTCACTCCTGTATTTACACAGAGTTTTTCTTTTATCTGCTGGAGGAGAGCACTGGAAACACTTTTCTCTTTTCTCTTCTCATTTCTCAACATTAAGTAGTTTCCAACATGTTCATTCTCTGACCGGCCAAGCAGGGATTATCTATAGATCCACCAGGGATCCACTATGGATCCACCAGGGATCCAACAAGTGTCCATCATGGAAAAGTCTTCATACACAAATGAATAATTTTCATTGTGTTTTCTTCTGGTTCACTTTGTTTTTATGATCACATCTAATCATATGGAGTTAATTTCAGTAACAGTTCTCTGTGTTGGACTCACTCATTTATAAATGCTGTAGAAACATTAAGACAGTGGATTGAAATGAAAAGTTTCAAGCAGCAGCCCTGAAGTGTTTTTCCAGTTTGTTTGTTCAGACGTCTACAATCCCGTTCAGGTCCAGACCTCATTCAAAGTACCACAATTTGTTTACAATCACACTGAAAGTTGCACTTCGGAAGCTTTTGTTACTCTTGTTGTGGATTTGGAAAATAAACTCCTCGAATAAATCGCAGCAGAAGTTATCTAAGTTCAACCTTAAAGTAAAGAGTTTAATGTAAAAACAAAAGAAGACGTCACCTCTGTCTTTCTGCTTTAATTTAAATCTGTTGCAGAAAGTCGCAGGAGAACTTCAAGACTCCGATGTTACTGTGAGTCATGCAAACCCAAATCCCAAAACATTGGTGAACTTGCCTCTTCCTCCCGGACACTGAGACACTTTAAAAAGTGGAGGAGATGCTGCTTGGAAATATTTTTATTGAAATGTGCCGTCGCCGTCAGCTCTTAAAAATTTGTTTCAAAGTCGGCTGACCAGCCACAGCACCAGCTCACCTCTCTCTCTCTTTTCACCGGCACAGAAACAGAAGCTCTCGCTGCATGTTTTCATGTTTTATGGTCATAAAGTGTGAATAATTCTGATCCGTCTGGTTGGTAAAATGGTGACGTCTGAAACTTTTCTGAAATGAGAACACAACGATACCTTTTCTCTTGATATGTTGTGTAAAACAGAGTCTGAACGTCAGGAAACAACCGAGTGTTGCTGTTGACTGGTGTGCAGCCACTCGGTGTGGAGTTTGCATGTTCTTCCTGTGACTGTGGTTTTCTTTCTACCACAAGCTCTAACAGGTTTGTTGTGATTAACTCGTGCTCTGTGTAAATTACCTCCTGCGCCTTGAGCCTGGGTGAAGTCATGAATGGATGAATGCTTGTTGCTCTGCTGACATCAGCAAACAGTTATGACCAATGAAGCTGGTGCAGCCGGAGCCATGTTGTAATTATCTACAGAGGTTTGGCGGTGTAACTGCAGCTCTCTGAGACCTCGGGCTCATTTCTGCACCGGGCTTTGACCTCCTGACCCCGGCACGCTCTGATGCTTGTCCCTCCTCGTCGCTTCCTGATCGCTGCTGCTCGCTCTGTATGTCCTGTCGAACCGAGGCTTCACTCATCAAACATTTCACCACTAAGCGTTGTGTTGTGAAGGGAATCAGTCAAACGCTCGGCAGGTAGAATTCAAATGAACCTGAAGCTTGTTTTGTGTTGAGCATCCCTCATCAGCATTTCATAGACGGACGTGTGAGTGCGGCGGGTCGTCTCTCGTTTGATCGCCGCCGCCCGGCCGCGCACCAAAACAAGTGAGGGGTTTTGAAATTGACACAAACATTATAGCGTAATCGAAGTCATGATCTAAAGTGTGCTGTTTAATGTCAGCGATTCATATGCTGATTTTAAATTGCTAACAGCAGCGTGCCGCGCCAAGTGTCTATAATCACAGTGACAATATACAATATTCTGGCCTGCAGGCTCCTGCTCCCGCTCCAATTATGTTTCTCTTGGCCTCAGATTGAATCTATTACTGTGTAATTGCCTCTATATTTCCAACTATCACCCAGAGCAGTTCACAGATTATTCACTCGTATGATGAGTAAATGTTTGGTGGAAATCAAGGCTATTTTTAGGAAGTTGTTGTTGAAGGAGCGCTGTCCTGATGCCACCCGGGACTGCTCAGCAGAACTTACTGGAGGGAGTTTCTCAGCCCAGATTGTGTCGATGGCGACCGGAACGGCGTCTCGGGCTGACAGACTGACTTACAGGAGTATGAGTGAGCGAGAAACGCAGATGGTGACAAATCATTGTGAGCATTTCCTCTAATCTGCAGGTCCCAGGTGGGCGCGGCTCAACGCATCAACACCAACCAGATAGCATCAGTTGTGCCGCCGGTGCCGAGTGTCAGACAAAGTTCACTCCGGGAAAGTTCGTCCTTCGTGAGCTGCTTGAACAAACCTGAAGAAAGTGCTCAGCCGTCAGGTTTTTACTCATCTTTAAATGTTGAATGGACTTCACTTATGTCCTAGTTAATGCTATTCAACTTCTTTACATTGTTAATCACATTCACCCATTCACACACACATTCACACACCAATTGAGGCTGCAGCCATGAAAGGCGCTGTCACTCCACTGGCAGCAGTTTGAGGTTCAGTGTCTTGCTTGAGGACACTTCGGCATGTAGTCAAGTGGAGATGGGAATCAAACCTGCAACATTCTGATTGGGAGACAACCATTCTACCAACCCGCCCTCCCCGTTAAGTCACCGTCTATCTATCTATCTATCTATCTATCTATCTATCTATCTATCTATCTATCTATCTATCTATCTATCTATCTATCTATCTATCTATCTATCTATCTATCTATCTATCTATCTATCTATCTATCTATCTATCTATATGAAACACTGCAGTAAAACTATAAATGTCTTGACTGGTGCTTTGTGATGTGCCAGACAGCAGCCATTTTTGATTCTAATTTAAACATTGATCAGCCTCGATCAAACATCTGCATCACAGCTGGCAGGTTCCTGCGTGTTGACAGGAACTATTTTTAGTTTCCAGATCTCAAACATCTGATGAGGAGTAATGCTCAGCTGCATCGGTTGGTGAGGTAGTCGCTGCACTGCGCCGTTGTTACTTTATTGTTCTGTTTCGAGCCCCTGTGTGTTTTACAACAATCAAATTAATCCTGCAGACCAACTGGACGCTTCGCAGTCACACACTTCATGTTCAACCGATTCAAACACAGAAGGAAGGTTCCCAAACAGAGCACTGAGATCTTGAAGACGTAAACACAGTGAAACTCTTTGTGGAAGTGGAAACATCATCAGCCTGAGAAGAACTGAAACCACTGGTGAAGTGGTGATGCTTCAGTGTTGGTACAGTATATTCTTGTGTATTCACTCATACTGACAGAGAAAATACTCACTTTGTGGTGTTTTCTGAAAAATCAGGTGTTTCTTCAGCTCCTTATCAGCTGAACCGAAGGTCGAGGAGTGCTTGAGGTTGTAGGGCTTCACTCCATCGATCCACCACATCTGTCCAAGTACCGCTGACGTGAGCAGAAATAACGAGGCTCAGAGTCGACAGAAGATTTCAGTTGTTCACAAACCTGAGGTGGTTTTATACCAATGAAATAGATGTTTAAAGAGATGTTCAGTGAATGACTTAAAATCTACTACATATTATCACAAAACCTTTTGGAGAAGATGACAAAAATCCATGAACTCCTGTTGCTGATAGCATGACATCACGACTCCATGGATTCATGGCTTCATTTCTCCATGGCTTCATGTGGATGATCACAATCTCTAAACTCCAGAGTAACGGTTTGGAGGTGAAATGAAGCTTCCTGTTGCCTGCGTTGGAGTTGAACTCATGTTTGTGACACCTGATTCATCCATTCATCTCACTCGGCTCTTCCTTCCTGGTGGCTCTGCAGTCTGGATGTGAGATCCTGATCAGTTCAGCCTCAGAATGAGAAAAAAACGCTGCAGTTTTAAGGTGCGTTTCCACATTGGCACGATGAGTCACGAATATCATTTCCCCGTCATTCCTGGCACATTCCGTACATTGTTTATGTGATGTAACACATCTCAATAAGGTTCCTAAATGTGCGTATCGGTGTGTGACATTCCTGATGCATGCGGAAAATCTTTTTGGCTGCCAAAAAATCTTCAAAGAATAACCAGACTCACCTCGATACATGAAGTTTGCAACGTGTGGTTGTGATGGGTATTGATGCATTATGCAACGTGACAGCATTCACTCTGCTGCAGCTCCTCCTTTCTGATCAACTCTGTGGCATTTCCCTGGATGTGAAGCGATCTGGAGCGATGTGAAATGTACAGCAGCTGAGGGTAGAATGACTGGGGTGTGTGTGGAGCCACATGTACACCCAGCTGGGGACCAGACTTGTTTTACACCCTGGGTGAACACGAGACGCATCCGAGACGGATTGATTCTCTTTTCCTCGTGTGCGCCGTGCACCCCTTCACAAACTGAGCCCTGGGCGGCTGCCCACATCACTCATCGCAAAATCCATCTCTGTATACACCACATCCTCCCAATTCACCACATTATTGATGGATTGGTGAGAGAAAGTGACGATATGCCACAGCGCACAGCTGGATGTATTAGCGTGCGCAACACCGCGCAACACTGGAACAATAATGGCGACCGTGCGTAACGATTCATGATGATCTGCCACTGGTTTCGTGATCTTACTTGTAACATATGATAAAAGGTCGCGAGTGTCCGTGACGATGCGTGACGCCTCGGATCTGATTCGTATGATTGGAGTCAAAATCATGATCTGCTGTCAGGAATTGAAATTTGTGCCATTCCTGACCCGTTGTCGTTCTGTGTAAATGCATCTTTACCGGGAAAACATCTGAAGTCACGTCCAGGGAACCTCCATGTTTACACAGGGTTTATTCAGTTATTTATAGGAAAAGAAAGTGTCATGACTTCTATGAATATTTAAAAATGTCAGCTCTACACCCGGCTGCATGGAATTCCTAAAGAGACGACTTTAGTTCCAGGATTTGATGTGCGCGGTGCTCAGCATGAGGAAGTGCCACTGGTGTGCTGATCAGGATTCTTGATGGGCTGAAATACTGAAATACTGTCGTTCAGAATCTGGTTCACATTTCTCTCAGAACTAAGAAGAAAGAGAGCAAACAGACTGCGTGTGTCTACTGGGGAATGGAGTTTTAATGTGTCATGGGGATGAAAAACCACCGAATCCAACAGAAAGTCGAAAAGATTGTACTGATTCTGTAAAGTGTATAAAACAATAAAATTATGAAAAAAGGATAAAATGGTAGAAACACTTTCAAGAAAAGGAAAAAGAACCTACAATACATACTTTTTTTTGTTTTGTTTTAACTATATGTGACTAACAAAGCTAACCTTAAGCATTGTGTTGATGAAATCTGTATTTCATTGTCTATTGTATTAGATGAGCTCTGCTCCGTGTTGAAATTAGTCTTCTGATTGAAAATATGGTTAAATAGGAAAAACACTTGATTGGGTAAAACTTGTGTACAATAATAATTCCTCTGGAAACGTCTTGTTTCCTGTTCCGAATGTGTGAATGTGCCACAGCGGCGGATGCAGCAGCTGTTTGTACCTAACAAGGCGTCTGATGTGTCTGACGACGGTTTGTAGTCTGACACCACAACATATTGACGAGTCCGACGTGTTGGAGACGCTGCAGGTAACCAAGTGTTCAGACTCTGATGCGTCGCAGCAACTCCAACTGAAACTGCCTGAAAACTCACAATAGGACTTTTTCAGAAAGGAGCAACAAATCACCTGCAATCACATGCTTGTATAAGATGTATGATGAAAACCTATCGAGCAGAGAAATGAAGGGCTCGACCGTAAACACTGCAAGGGAAAGACATTTCCAACACAGGACGTTTTTCTTTCATTCTCTGGTACAGGAGCCAATAAAAGCCCCCGGGAGTGTTCTCAAAGACTATAGCTGCTCTAAAGTTTATACATTGAAGTACAAAGGGAGGAAATGTATGGATGAGTGCTTTATTCAGTGTTTGTGAAGTGCTCTGCAGGAGACGACGGCGCTGCTCGGACTGCACGTCTTCACCGTCTGCTGCCGCGAACACGTGAGTTTATATCCTCACACATGCTTCACCTGCACGTCTGCTTTTATTCTATGCATCTTTTTATCCTTGTTTGCTCCTGGTTTTTATCTCCAACGTACAGGCAAGCAGGTTTACGAGCAGTCGAAGAAGCTTTTCATTATTCTCATTAAGTTCTGAGGCTTTAAAGGTCAAGATGTTTTAAAAAAAAAAAAAAGTAATTGTTTTAAAGAGCATGTGTTTTAAAGAGCATGTGTTTTCTGACACACTGATGTGGGAGGAAACCTGAAAATTAGTTTGAGAAAAAATACTATTAATTTGCTTAAATTGAACTCAATTCCAGGAATGTAAAAACCTGCACAAAATACAGATGCACACAAAAAACACATATATATGTAAAATATCCATCCGTCCATGTGCACATGTATACATACACACAGTACACACATATATACATCCACGGCCGTGTACACAGTTGGAGCACTTCTTGTATCTGCACGAAGTCGAACCGTTTTACAAAAGTTCCACCTCGGGAGCCGTTTTCTAATGGTTGTGTTTTCAATGACTTTGAGCACCGTTGTCTAATCCTACACTCAAAGCGCAATAAAGGTTTTGCCTTTTCACTTGAAACCATTATAATGATCATCCACGTGATCATCCGTATGACGCGGCGTTTAGGAGCCTGAAAACATATTTTTTTTTTTTTAAACAGTTCCCGAGTGGAGTAATTTTAAAACGCTGCCTTGGGTTTGACGTGTTGAGGGACAAGAAGCACATTAACAGGCACTCGTCAGGTTTAGCTGGAGCGGAGCATTCTAGCTTAGCATCACAGTTAGCCACTAGCTCTCGCTCTCCCACAGCGGTCCCCGAGCAGCCGGGGAAACAGGGCGGTTGGGTGACTGTCAGGAGGAAACAGCAACAAAAAGTCTACCTGACACCCCAGCTCTACCTCCCAGGCCTTCGTATGTGTCTCAAATAGGTTTGCCCCACTCAGCAGCACGCCGGCCGAGAAAGACACGCTGGTTATTGGCTCCTCCATAGTGAGACACGTTAACTTTAGGACTGCCAGCGGCCACAGTTAGCTGCCTCCCGGGAGCCAGAGCAGGCGACATCGAGTCTCAGCTAAAGCTAATGACCAAGAGTAAACGGAGGTTTAAGCGAATTGTAATCCACTGCGGTGGAAATGATGTACGCCTGAAGAAGTCTCAGGTCTTCAAAGTTAACATAGAGTCGGTTTGCACATATCTGAGGACCATTTCAGATGAAGTAGTTTTCTCTGGCCCCCTCCCAAATCTTATCAGTGATGAGATGTATAGCCGCAGGTCATCTTTTAATCGCTGACTGTCAAGGTGGTGTCCCAGTAACTCGGTAGGCTCCATTGATAGCTGGAGGTCGTTCTGGGTCAAGCCTGGTCTCATTAGGAGGGACAGCATTCATCCCCCTTTGGATGGTGCAGCCCTCTTATCTTGAATCATAGTTAAAAGTTTAGCTCCACCATCCTTATGTGCCAGAGTGGGGACCAGACAACGGAGTCGCTGTCCGACACGCCTCTCGGATTTCCCTCTTGGCAACCACCAACCCCAGCTAACTCTAATTTAAATGAGTTGAAAACGACGGTGTCATGGCCCCGTCTCTCGAACTATAACCCCGCCTCCCTCTCCATGACATCACTTAACAATGGCAACATGGCGGCGACCTGCTCCAGGTAGAGCTGCACATGCTGCTGATGCTCGTCGCTTTAATGACACACCTGTTGATTTCTCCAATTTCAGGATTTCTTCATGTTCCATGTCCCCTTCTCCATTTTTAGTGTATTTCTGTGGCAGAGTCACAGCGCCCTCTATTGGCCTGGCACATCTACTACGTTGTTTTGAGTCATTTTCATGGTGCCATGTGTACAGGAAACTTTGTAAGAACGACCAGGGTTAAATACAGTTCTGACTCGTGTGGACGGAAACTAAATCTAATGCTGTAAAGCAGCATCTCCATCACAATAACGACGGTGAAATGTAGTTATTAAAATGCTCCATTGATGCCATTGTGATAAATATTTGACGATGAGGTGATAAATAAAGAATTGTCCCTCAAACAAATATACAAATGTTAAATGGATCCTAATATCTGAAAACAAAAAATGCTGAGTTGTTAAAAAGTGTTTAATGAGAAAACTCTTTCATACGTTTGAGTTGCTCCTGGCTGCTAATGTGAGTTTCTCCCTCAGGTCAGAACGAGGTGAACGAGTGTCCTTATTCAACAGTCAAATGTTCAGAAAGTCAGCATTTTGCAGACTGAGCAGCAGGGAAATGTGCTGAGAGGTCGGCGCTCTGGTTAGCTGTCTGTTTCCTGGATTAACTTTGATGTAAAGCATCATTAGGCTGCTTCACGAGGGTCCTGGAGGTGGAATTCTTCTTCTTTTCTCAGCACTAAAACATCATTTGGTTGTCTATTTGTGTCTATGCCTGCATAAATAAGCAGCTGATTATTTGGTTTGGATACAGAATCATGTGAGATTCTGCGTAAGAGGCTAATTCAAGGCTGAGGAAGGTGTAATATCACACAGCGACGCACGCTGAATGTCCTGAGAAGTGTCAAAATAAATCGCAGTGAGCCGGGACTGATGCAGTGCTTCTGCTGTCAATTCGCTCTCGAAAACTGGGCTCATCACGACATAACAGCCATCAAATCCACTGAATAGTTAATATCCTTTTCATTGTGAAGTTGTACAAATCCCTTTCTATTCCACTGGCATGTCAAATGTGGCTTTAACTAGAGGAATGAAAGCAAAGCCCCCCTGCAAAATGTAATTACGGAGGGTGAATTATGAACGGTTAAACCCCCCCCGATGACTCCGGAGCCACGAGGACAATTATTACATTTCATTTGGAGATACCATCACAGCAGATGTGTCTTGATTTAGCATTTTCAAAGTGAGAAGTTCATCAGGAGTTTTTTTCTTCTTCTCTCTCTATAATCCGAGCGGAGCAAGCAAACGCCCGAGGACGCCTCTCAGGAGGAAATGAAAGGTGCAGCGTGTGAGGTGACTTCAGGGAAGTTCAGTCAGAGTTCATCAAGTCGTTACTGAAGGACTCCAGGAATCAACACTCGTCTCCAAGATCACCCATCCAGCCAGCGTCCCGCCACATCACACATCTCCTGCAATAGTTCACATCACTGCTGTCAGCAAATCTCCACGTCATTCATTCATTCATTCATTCATTCGTTCATTCAGTGTGATATGTTTCCTCATTACAGTCAACAGGCATCACAGGAAATTCACCCAAAAAATTTTTAAAATATTTTTCACTTTATTATCATTAGAAACACAGTTGATTGGTTAATTACATGGGTTCTCCACAAATATTGACCACTGCTGCTCATCCCACAAATGCATGATGCCATTTAAAGAAAAAGTAACATTAATATCAGATCATCGGGTCGTTTTTTCATCAAAGATTTAATAACAGGTTCATTCACTTTTGGTGCATCTTCAATGATAATTTACATCTTTAGTGGAAACTCGCCAGTTTTATTTGAGATGTGGAGAAGTGACAATAATAATTAGGAGCAACTGCATTTCGACATATAGTTTTCTTGATTTTGAACAGATAAATTATTCTCGGGCTCATAATACTGGCCAGTAAGGGTTAAAACTGTAGAAGTAAACCGTGGACGTCTTCTCGGCTTCCTGCTGCAGACAGATGATGTCATGTGATACTCGCCGGATTAAATCGGGGAGTTTATACGAGCAAGAGTACTCCGTGCAGTATCGAACCTGATATTGGTAATGGTATCGGTATCTATATCGGTGCATCTTTAAAGAAGACGTTTAAGCAGTACTTATATTGTTAAGTTTCATTTGCTCTGTCACATCCTGATATTCACATCTCTCTTGCAGCACTTTCAGAATGACTCCTGGAGTACGTTTCATTCTTCTCAGATCCATTAAAGATAATCTTTTGTGACCAGTTGGAAAGTAGAAAAGTTTGGTGGTTCGGTTTCTTTCCTTCATGTGAGCGACTCACAAGTTCATTAAAGGCGTTTGAATTTCAGAGCCCTTGATGAACGCTGAGATTTGAAATTGTACAGCTGCGATCCAGAGATTCCCTGTAGCCTCTGCAAAGCCTTCTGACCTTGTTCAGCAGCAGAGAAACTGTCCTGGTGACGGTAATTACTGCTTTCTGAGCCGCTGCTTGAGCCCTGCATGCAGGGTTAGTTGTGTGCGACGCTCCTGCTTTGCCTCACCTCGGCGTTGTGCCGCTGAAATATTATCTGTGAACTCCTTACGGACCCAACAACAACAAAACCCTGTTTCTGAGAGGCTGGCCTGGGAGAGAGAATAGAAAAAGGGCACAGAAGAT
Source organism: Parablennius parvicornis (assembly GCA_900302745.1). Lineage (NCBI taxonomy): Eukaryota > Metazoa > Chordata > Actinopteri > Blenniiformes > Blenniidae > Parablennius > Parablennius parvicornis. The sequence continues at coordinate 802 of OMNM01012654.1, read as the reverse complement.
AAGGTGGTGAGGCGGGGAAACATGCGTGCATCAGCAAAAAACACATTAGCATACATGCAGTGTATGTATACATAATACATACAAGATGCTGCATTCAAGTAGACAACAGGAGGGAGAACCAGCAGCTGGAGTATTAAGTCCACAACAGCTTAGAGAGGATTGATCGAGCTGAAAGCTTCATGTTACAAGAATAAAAAGAACCAATGAAGCAGAATTCATGTCAAAGATGCACTCGGTTAGGTACAGGTAAACAGGACGAAACACACCGTGTGTGTCAGTTGCATGTGAAGCAGAACGAAGCAGGCTGAGTGGAATCAACGGCGGGAAGCTGAAGGTTTGTGGATCAGAATGCAGGTTCATCCAGATGAAAAGAAAAAGTGAAGATGTGAAGATGCAATCACAGTAATGAGAACGGATCTCAAGCTTCAGCGGGAGAGTGTGACTGTGTCAGCGGTTCAGTGAATATATGAAGTAAACAGTGCAACGTTAATGATTTCATGAGTGAAGTGGCCATACGGAGCTCTTTCACGCTACATGATGGGTGAATGTGATTAACAAAGTAAAGCATCTTGGGCCTCCTCAAACAGTTTGAAAGCACCATGTAAGTGAAATCCATTTACCACTTACCACTTACCATTCAGAGATAGAAGAGAGTTCCAGTTTATCGCTATGTGTACAAGTAAAAACTTGTTTGACAATGAAATCATTTCTTGTTGGTCCACAGAGAAGACATAATATTAGTAGATACACAAGGAGTAAGAGAGCAGTGCAATGAAAGACCATGCAGAGTGTGTGTGTGTCA
>OMNM01012653.1:17750-28761 GCA_900302745.1 Parablennius parvicornis | reverse complement strand
TCTTTTTTTTTTTTTTTTTTTTTTTTTTTTACCAAGAAGACAATGAATTGAGCAAACAGAAGTGTACAGCAAACAGTTCTGTATACCAATTTTCAAACCAAAACAACTGTGGTGATGATTGACCATAATCATGCTCATATAAAGAGACTTGAGCGGTCTTTTCCGAAACAGCCTCAATAGATACCTGATTTCAAGCTGTTGAATGTAACCTGATGATTCTTATCTATCAAAGCAAAATCATTGTCATCAACTACTTAACTTGATTCAATTATATCATAAAGGATCATTAGTTAGAGCCTTTTCACAGAAAAAAAGGATACACTGGGAATGGTATGGTCCTAGATTCATGTGCAATAGGGATTTTTATAACAGAGAATTTCTGAACAATGATTCATTCCTTCACACCATTATCTTAATAATAAATAAATGAATAATTGAAGTTTTTCTGGGACAAACAGCCCAAAATCTTGCAGTAAATAACCACCGGGGAGAGAAAGTGATTTATTTATGTATTTATTTATTAATAGCATCATTTATGATTAATTCACAGATTGTTTGGATTAAATAGTGGATCGAATTGATTCAATGACACGTGACATCAACTGGACATAACCTTCAACATTTAAGTCAGTTATAAATTAGATTTATTCAAATTTATTTCAAGATTCAAGCTAAGTAAGTGAGCTCACTCCAATGTAAGCAGTAAAGTTTACAGGGAACAAGCACAGATAATAGAAATGGCACATTGGTATATCATGTATATAAGTGTCACAATCTGATGTATTGCATTTGTTCCATACTGTTTATTTGGTTGTGTTGAGCGGTGTATACTGCAATGGACTTCTCGTCGGGCATTGAGGGAGTGATTTTAGTTTTCAGGGTACAAGTCCCTCCAGACTTAAACTTGCAATTCTAGTGACAGAGTAATAGGTTTGCCTTTTGTGAATAATGTGTTCTCAGGTTTGGGACAAATGTCCAGCAAAACTAAATACAGATTCAGAGAGCTTTTGATACTCCTTCACCATTATACAGGCTAAATGATGTCATAATGACACATACCGCAGTATGATCAACAAATTGTGTATTTTTAGATTTATTGGAGAGTTGAAACTATTATATTGATATCATTAGATTGGACAAGACAACGTTTAGAAACTGATGTCTGTTTACACAGAAAAGGCAGAAACACTTAAAATAATTCATGTTGAACTACTCGATACTGTTGGTTTGGTAATGAAACTACTCACACATGTGTAAAAAATATGCTATAAACAGCAAAGATAAGTACACAGACATATATATGAACAGACTATGAAGTTGGATTACTATTACGGTGACTCTTAACTATAAAACTACCAAGCCCTAGAACTATATGGACTGTGGGTCATGCCACTCAAACAAATATTATTATCACTGTACATCTACTTGTGTAGTATTTACTTGTGTATCTTGTGTATCTTCTTGTGTAGAAGTATTCACCACAGCGGTTGTAAAAAGATTTCTGCATTTCACAAGTCAATGCTTGTTGTTAGCTGATATTGTTTCCATTAGCTTATCATAGCTGATGATTATTTTTCTTTGCTATTACATATTATACATATAAAGTTTGATGAAAGTGATGTACCCAGAAGTACGTGCAGTTCGGATTTATTAAAATAACCCATTTTAGCAAAGAGTGCATACGAGGTGTATCAATCATTGTGCTTATTGAGCCTCAGGTAAATCATCAATTGTTTTATTTAAGCTCTGTAGGAACGCCTTTGCTGTTAACACGGCAGGGAGTGCAAGCAGTGCTCGAGAATATAAATACCTATTTAAAAACTACTGTGCCTGATGAAAGATTGAGCAATTCTGAAGATTTAAGTATGGAATCATGTCCAAGGCCTTTAGTTTTTGAAATTTTCCTTTATATGTTTAATGAAATGCTTAGTTGGAGAAAAAAAAAACTGTATTGAGAAAGGAATAACATGCATTAAATATAAGTTTTGGTGGTGGGATTCAGGTTGTGAAGCTATAAAAGTTTAAATAACAGTTCACACATTAAGGCCCCGTTTACAAGACAACACTATCAAATAAAAACTGAAAACCTGCTTTTTCACATGTGTAAACAGGGCATCAGACAATAGAAATTTGCTTTGCAGTCTGACAATGGAAATGTAATTAATACTTTCACATCATCATGAAAATAAACAACCGATTCATTCCTCGGGCAGGGGTTGACAAACCGCGGCTCCGGAGCCGCATGTGGCTCTATCGTCCCTCTGTTGTGCTCCTTGAGCCTCGGTCCCACTACACAGTATATCTCAGAGTGGGCCTGGCCTGGATGGTACAGTAAGGCAAAGCACACTCAGACCCAACTCAGCACGGTCCCACCACAGAGAGTGCGGTTAAAAGGTAGGCAGGTTTATAAATGCTGCGTAACTACGCAGGTATGTAACATCAACAGCAGTCATAAGACCAATGCTGAAGATGCGGCTGCAGCTTAGTGGCAGTCCGAGTAAAGCCGTGAATCTCTGTTCTGTGACACACCGGAAAACTTTATTTTTCTTAGCAGCAGCGTCTAGTTCCCGCTGGGGGGTTATGGCTCCCAGTGTGTTCTGTTCAGTGGGAAACAGTTCAAAATGGCTCCCAGTGTTAAAGGTTGTCGACCCCTGTCCTAGGGAAACCAAGTGCTAAATCTAAGGTTAATGCCAGATAACGGCATCACCGCTTCAAATAAAGACCTAAAACTGGTTAGCCATCTTCTAAAGAATAAAGCACCTTGAATTACCTCGATGATGAACTACAATTAACAATTAATGCTAGAAGATTCTGGGAATCCCAACAGCTCTCCAAAGGTTAACCAGACTATCAAAGCTTTTATTCTGCAGCGTTCAGAATATATGCTAAAAGATCACCACATCACCTATTTCTCTGAGGTCTTGCTTGCTTGTTGCTTTTGATGACTTCTACAGAAACAGCACGTAAAGTCAAGTAGAATCAAGCAGATTAACAATTTTTCCATTTTACTTATATCTTGTTATTGTGAATGTGTCCTGTGACAATATGTGTTTGAATATTTGAATCTGCACACTTATTCACAATTTGACAGCTGACTTAATGATTCCATAACTGCTGTTATTCCAGTATCATTCTTATCCTGCTTTGTCATACTGATGTATTAGGTTGTTTACCCTGAAAATGATCTCATATATAGTTTTAATGTTCCAAGTCAACCATTTAAATGGCCTCACATGAATAAATATTGCTTAGAGTAGCTTACCTTCTATTTTATTAAAGCCGAGCACCTAAGCTGGGCAGCGGCCAACCTTGAAGTCGTTCATCCAAGAGTGACAAAGTGGCCACTTCGATGTGCTGCTCAGGAAACATGTTGGCGCTTTCAGTTTAACAAAAGAAGACAATCAATGGCCACTTTGTTCAACTTTCTGTCTAAACTGTCCCACTGTGTTTCTCGTGTAGTGCCACACTAACTTATTAAGTGGAGAGGCTGACAAACGGTGTGTCAACTAAACTATAAAAAAACACCTCTTAATCATTGAAAGTAAATGTGTTTTTGGTCCATTGATGTATAAAATCAAGCAGCTAACCATGCAGTCTTCATTTAAAACGTTAGTAGAAAAAAAGAAAAGAAAGAAAAAAAAACATTCTACAACTCAATCAGACCCCTTTTACTCAAGACCCTTTCAGTAAAAATGCAACATTTTTGAGTCTTTCATTCAGAAATGTTGGACAAGGGTAAGATGACATAGTCTTACAGAAGTTTTTGCCAGAAGCAGAAATTAAATGAGGGCGTGATGCCCTAATCAAGCAGATAATGTTTCCACCCCAGTGGTGATTTCATATACATTTTCAAGTGATTATTAAGTCTGAGTTTTAACCTGCTGTGTAGCTGTAGTTAACTAGTCAGCCATTTTGATTCACTGAATCAGCAGTGTGAGCTACTGGTGTTAAATGCTCCTGTATGTTTGCTCTAGAGAGAAGAGGGACATACATCTGCAAGTATAAAATATATATTGTTCAATTGTTCAAGTTTCTGAAAAAGTTACAAAGAATAAAGATTGAAGATTTTGTTTCATTTGGAAACTGGTAGCAATCTGCCATACTACATATCTTTAAGGGAGGGCAGAATAAGGTTTAAAACGTCCCAAAGGTACAAAAACATCTAAATAAAAAGTACAAGGGGAGCCCCTGGACATGAGTGTCCTTGTCCCTTGAATTGCTTTGCCAATACCAAGCTTAGAATTGAGATGAGTAAAACACACTGCCCATGGATTCTGGAGAAGTTGAAATGTGTCATTGGACACTAGAAATCATGCTTTTTTTCGCTGAAAGTCTGATGGATGGTTTCACTTTTGAAGAAACTTCTAGAGCCTAATTCCATCATGCCAACTGTAAATATTTCTTGAGGATAAATACTGTAATGATCTAATCACCAGGTAAGATCATATTTCTACCAGAATCGTTTCACTTTATTGAGTACCTGTAACCACCAGGCTCAATCATATCTTCAAAAGTTGTTTGTTCCATATTAACCCAGCTGAAAACTTCGTTCTCACAGTACGGTCTTATTGCAGATTGCTAGACTATCTAAAAGAAGAATAGGGAGCCTTCCCTATTGCACCGAGCTTCTTTGCTTTTCTCACTCCTCATACATTTATATACTGTATCATCATCGCATGTCAATGTCTATCCTCTCTCTGCACCTTCCTGTCAGACCTGCCGCTGTCATACCTGGAAATCGACATTCTTGATCTGTACCTCCTGTTTCCATCAAGTCTGCAGCTAGATGATTAGCTCAGCGTTTGTTTTTTTGCAATGGTCACTATCGCTGTCCCATCCCATAACTCTGACCAGAACAACAAACGCCATCACTGTTACCATTGCTTCCTTATGAGGAATAGTTGAATATTTTTTCTACGTAAATATGATGTGAAATGACTAAAATGTTGCATTTCTTGATTGGACCTTGGCTCTTTAGTTCCACTTGTGCTAAATCTGGAGACCTCAGTTCACTGAGTTATTTGAAAAAAATGTAATCATTCAACTTTGTAAAAACAATTGGCCTGCCCCGTTTTTTTAACCATTTTTGTCAGCATGACTGAACAAGTCAAAGTCTATAAATGTCGGATGAGACTCAGTTGGACGAGCTTTCCCACATAGTCTGACCCTTAAATGCTTTTCTTGATGAATGGGGGAAGATTTTCCACACATATTTTGACATCTCTTACATGAGTGTAAGCTGTAATAGCTTCAGGGATAGAGGGACACATTCCAAATTTGAAAATGAGGAGTAATGAAAACTCCTTTAGCTGTATTGTATAGGAGTCCCAATAATTGTGTCGATAAAGTGAACAGGAATTCAACACTTATGCTTTGGAAGTTTCCCATCAATGTGAACATGTTCATTTTGTAGCTCATCGTTAATGTTCTTGTTATTTAATCTATTTTGAATGTTCACATTGAAAAGAGATGATGAGATTCGACGAGATTCTCAATTTGCTTCGATGATAGGGCCCCTGTCCAAATTGTCTCCTCTCTATTGATGTCACAGAAATCTCCTTCAGCCACATCTCAGCTCACAATCTTGGGATATATGTCTAAAAGCTGCTTCACATTCTATACATGTCACTGCATTATCATTTTCTATATCTGAGGCGTTAGCTTCCTGACCACTGGGAAACAGACAATAACTCCATTTAGACTGATGGAAAGAATACAGAAATAATAATCAATCTCTGAGCATTCTGCCACAGTAAACACCTGTATATCGTTTTCTTATTTGTTTCTGTCAAAGTTTGCAGCCATTTCTTATCAACCATTCTCCAATTGCTTCATTTTGGGAGTTGAGTAAGTTTCCAAATTGTTGGAGAGAAAAACAGAGTACAGTCTTTTCTTCCAAAGATAGCATCTGGTGTTGTGGTGGATGCTGGTGCTCATTGTCCACAGCAACAGAAAACATTACAAGAGGTCATCATTCCATTACGAGAGTATGACACTTCAAATTTGGGCGTTAAAGCAATGCTAGCAGACCAATCTGAATGTCGGCCATTTCTCCAGTATCCCAGATGGCATTTTAGTTTCATATATCTGTTGCTTGCTCATATACTCAATCACAGCTCCACTTTTCTATCGCAATGAAAATTAATCAGAAACATCCTGTTTTCGATAACACACATTCCTGTCAGAATTAATCGGGAGTGGAATAGTACTTATAAAGCCACTTGTAAAGCGTAGATAACCCTGTCCTCCTATGAGAGGGTGACAGCTATAAATACAACACAAACACAATTCATATGTTATATTCACTTTAGCTGATTAAATATGCTAAGTAAGTACTTCTTCTTGACTATGGACGCCTAAGGTAAGAATCTAAAATGTTTCATAGCAGGATCTGGGAATAAGTACACAGACTGGCTTGAATATCCTGAAGTTTTGGATTAGTACAATTTACCATTGCTGTATATAATTATTACACTTTATTTAACTTTTAAAGTTACATGTTCTCTTAATAATTTCTATACTCAATAAGTAAAAAGATTTACATTTCAATTGTAATAATCACAGGCTCTAATCAATAAAACAAAAAAAACAAACCTTAACATTGTGAAATATGCATTTATGATTTATAACCTGAAGATAATTTGGATGAAATATGTTCAGCTTTTATGTAAATATATAAAGCATATGGACGATTCAGTTTATAAATTGAAATGAAATGAAAATACAACCTTACAATTGTATTAATTTTATTTCTATAAGTATCTGTGATAACTAGACTGAAATATGAATTTAGTCTTAAGAGTAATAAGCACCAACAATGACACCTTGAATCTTGAGCCCAGCTATCTCACTGTGGACAGCGCAGTTTAAATGTTGGAGCTTTACGATTTATTTCTATATTGAACATGTCCAATAATAAAGTATCTGTATTTATACATTAGTTTCTATACTCTTCACTGCCTGTAACAAAGTCTTCTTTATTTCTGAGGTGACCTCACCAAGGCCACATCAAAGATGGTTGAACAAGAGAGAGAGTTCTCTGGAGGATCTGCTGACTAACTTGCTGGGATCGCAACTTCAAACTGACAGGATTTTAAATGACTTTGTCCAGGACCACCTAACACGGCCATCAAAGAAATCTGGATTTTTCCACATGAATGGCCGTTTATTCTGCAACAAAAGTAAATGTAGTTGTGATAAACAGCAAGAAGTCATCATCTACACACTGTAGCTTCATGATACTAAACATGAACGAAAATATCACAAGTGTAAATTGTTTTAATTGTGCTGCTTTGTTTTAGTTCATCCTGAGGTGTGTGTGTGTGTGTGTGTCAGTAAGCTACGAACAGATATGGCTGCATTAGATTGACATCACAGGTAAGTCCTCAGGAAGCTAAAAGCTACCAAGCTGGATGTGACTTTGTGAGTTTCATCTCCGATTTCCAGCCAATTGTGCACCAGGGCTGGCTCACCCCCGATTTTGAACCCTATCTCCCTTGGAGTCATTGATTTAGATAACCTGACTGATTATCCACCACACCAGGAGACATCTGGTATTCTTGGGTTGCAGAGAACCTGAGAGGTCCTTCTGCCAGATGCTTTTGGAAGTGCTGCTGTCTGACACTACATGAGACTTTACACCAGCTCTGGGCTTTTTACACTTATAAAGTAGGGTGGAACAGATTTGCCATTTGCCATCGGAAGGTCAATGCCTCTTCTTGGGCAGTTTCAGAGACGGTCAGTGCTTTACGATTCCAGTCTCCAACAGAGTCGATGCTTCCCAACATGTTGGGTCGACACCTTGCCCCCACACTTTGTTTGGGTTGGTGCCAAGGCTCTGCCTCAGCTTGTCCTCATTTGGGTCGATGATGTTTCTCTCGTCTGCAAGTAGGTCAACACTAAACCTTTAACTCCGCCATTGCCTGCTTCGGTCTGTGTCGATGCTTATTTGACCACAAGGTGCCCCAGGGAGGACTGATAGGGTTTCTCACTTATACACTCATTAGCTATTATTTTATTTGTGTTTTCTTAAATCTGTGCTTCTGTTCAATGTTTTATCTAGTTAGTTAAGAGTTTAGAGTTTATTTTTGTTGTCATTTGTTATTATTTCAGTGAAGAGCAACATGCAATCTATAGGATACAACTGCAGAAGACATTATGATCTAAAACAGGGGTATCAAACATATTTTAATTCAGGGTCCACATAAAGCCTAATCTCATCTTTTTTAGAATTTGCTTGATGCGTTGATTGGCCAGTTTGGAGCATCTTTCAGGCAAGTTCTGGCTCAAGGGTCTTATGTTAGACACCAGTGATCTAAAACATTATCTGGCTTTTCTGTGGCTTCATAGATGAATGCATCTTTATACATTGGACAACTGTATACAGTGGTTATCTGTTCATGTATCATGTATCAACAATTGAAGAATCAATGGAGGCAAAAGATTGTATCATATTCAGAGACTGGTAAATCACTAAAAATGACACATTCATCTTAAAACATACATATTGGGATCTGGAGTTCTAAAGTGTTATTATTCAAAACAAGCATGGGATGTTTAGAATTTAAAAAAATGGTTTAAGAATACCTATTTTCCGCAATTTTTTTTTTTTTTTTTTTACAATAAACTTTGTATAGTATATTATCAAACAGTGAAAGTAACTTCAAGAAGAAAAAAAAATAACTATCTATCAATGTGTGTGTCGCTTGATCTCCCTATCTTATTTTACACAGCAGAGCACTTTTCGTTCCTTTCCTGCCTGGTGGGATGATTCAAGAGCAGTGAGTCTGAAGCAGGGGTTAGCACAGCATGGAAGAAATCAATCAACTTGATAAGAGAACTAGCTTGTGTGGCAGCTATAGGGGCCAGACGGCGCCTGCCGGAGCGCCGTGGCAAATGTACAGTGCTCCCCTCAGAATGGTAAACAGAGACGGAGAGAGAGATGAATGGGTCATGATGGATGCATCTCTGCAGAGTCCTTGGAAAGGGTCGTCACCCTCAGCCAAAGGCGAGCCTCTCTATCAAGGCTGCGACAGAGGGCCTGGGAGGCTGAGGAGACTCTCACTTCAGAGCAATAAACGTAAACCGAGGCTGACATGGAACAATAGGAAAAGACACAAAGGCGCAAACATACTGGGCAGGTTATTAAGTCAAGCAAGTCTGATGGATGATGAGATTTCACTGTGGTGTGTCCCTGATGGGCAAGAAGGAGCACTTTGGGAGAGGAAAAGTACAGAAACTTGTGTACGTGCGTCGTGACTGAAATCTGTGCCTGACACCTCAAAATGAGCAAACCAAAAATCAATAGCTCACAATGGCTCGGAGGGATGACTTCATTGTCCTCCGCTTTTTAATCAGGACATATCTTATCAGGTATTATCATATGGTGGCTATTATTGCTGATACATGACTAACGTATTACTTTCAAATGGCTGCAAATTTCCATAATGGGCCCTCATTTATCATTGATGAAGGTGACTGTAAAGCCTGCACACACTCTGTGAGCATTAAACAAGCCTCTCCCGGTAACACTGCCTACATCTGCTGCTGCACAAGATAAATAGCTGAGAAAATGCAGGAGGGTGTTTCAGTGTCTCTGAACTTACTTCTGGGGGTGGGGGAGAGGAGGAACAATGGCAGAATTTAGGAACGAAAAATGAACTCCATATTAATAATAAAGGTTAGATGCTTTGATATTGAGCTAAATGTGACTTCTGTTAATTTTAGGTGGCTGGGTTCATTGAAATTGTGAGATTGCCCTCAAGAGTATTATATTATGGCAGGGTTTTTTTCTTCTTCTTAGGTTTCCTAACTCTGCATTTGGTTTTGAGCAAATGTGTGAGAATGCCACTGGTATACTATGACAGCAACTCGGTTAATCTCTAGATTATGCTGGCAAGTGTCTACAGAAACATAATCATAACCTCAGTTACTTTTCTGCTCCGTACATTTTCAAAATAACACTTTAATGATAACTGGCCAAAAACAATCTTAGTTTTTGGAAATGTCATATACTATTATTGGGACTCCACAACAAGGAAGGTTTCCTGGCTGTTTTGTATTTAAAAAAATAAAAATAATGGAAGAAAGAAAACTACTCCAAAACAATAAAAGGGAACTTAGCCCGAAACAACTCTCAGTAACTTTGGGGAAGTACACAATTCCTAGGAAACTTGAGCTGCTCTCCTCATGTAGGAAGGATCACAAGGAGTATTTATCACGACCTTTTTATACTTGGAACCCCATAAACCAACATTACTTATAGCCATTGCTTCACACTGGTATAACTTCAATAAGAATATAAACTCAACAATGACTAATTATTACCTCACACTATCCCCAAAACGTAGGAATTGAAAAGCCACACAATAAAACTTGACAAACACATAACCTCCTAATGAGCTGGTAAGGACATGGAAAGTAGCACAACATTTGGGATTGAAACAATACAAAACATGTTTATAAAATATTTGGGTCCAAGACGCGATAAATGAACAGATAATAGACAATATGTTAATAATTTAACAATTTCTAGAGACATCAAATGGAGACTATCAAATGGAAACCTGTGCTTTTTTACCATCACTGCAACTCAGCTCGAGGCATAGAGCCAGGCACATATGCAACAGAAGATATTCAATGTTATATACTGAAGATTGTGGTTGATTGAAGTGCAATGTAAAGTGCTGTTGCTCAGCCATTTGAAAACAGAGGTCATGGGGATCACATCTGTATGTAGGTGGTTGTATACACTCTTCATTTATTCTGATTGAATTCATACTTGTACATCACCGTACTCTAACTCTCTATAATCCAATCAGGCAAAGCATGTTTTGATGTGAGCTGTGGTACAGATAACAGTGTCAGGACAGAGGTCAGATGACTGGATTACACAATGTTTCCAGTGAAATGGCATAGATTTTGCATTTACATTTAAGAAAAGTTTCCCATTTTAAGGTAGATTAACATTTATTAAATTAAAAAAAAAAAAAAAAAAAAATTAAACATTTAA
>OMNM01012653.1:6770-17730 GCA_900302745.1 Parablennius parvicornis | reverse complement strand
CAATTTCAGGTAAAAAAACATTTTTTAAATTAAAAAAAAAAAAAAAAAAAAATTTAACAGTTGAAATAAAGTACAAATCCTGTATGCCCAGAGACGGGTATAAAGCCGTCATTGTAAAAGGAAGATGATGGTTATTTATCATCTGTCAATGCATCACAGCGTCTATGAATAAAGGTTTCATTTGTTGTCACTTAGATCTCATTTACACAACAATGATTCAAGTGAAAACGCATCCTTTGTGTGTGTGTGTGTTTAAGAAAGTTTCATATTTGCACATCAACTTTTTAAAAACAATAAATGGAAACAGTACAAATGTGTATTGTGTTTGTAAGCAAACACTTTCCAAAAAAGGTCAGATGAAAACTGACATTTAAAACCTCATTGTCTTCTAAAAAAAGTTATTCAAAGGCAACACTTTGTGAGGGAGACAACACGAGAGCTCCCACTTCTTTGACTGCTGCTGGTATTTCAACCACTGTCAGGCTTCTCTGTTTCACCCCATTCTTCACACAAAAACTTCTGTCACTTGTCAACTAAACAACCGAGTGCAACAGCGTGAGACAAGCATGTTATCACCAAGGGTCTCTTTTGTCTTTCTGAACTCTTGTCACATGTCAGATGACAGTTGTTTCTGAAGCTGATTGGTGTATAAACTGCTCCTCGGTGAAGTTCAGTCTTTACCACTGTGTTCTTTCCTCACTTCAGATCCAACAGCAGCTGCTGGTTGAAGAGTTGCCATTGAAAATACTGGCACTGTGAGCACATTTGAAAAGATTTAGAAGAAACTACCAGTTTCATGTCTCACAGCAGCTACAATGGCAGTCAAAAATGCACATTTAAATGTAATGTATCCATCCATTCATCCTTAGTCTATATATCCACATATCCACCACTAATCAACCACTCAGACTAAAAATCTTGTCTTTTCATTGTGGAAGTCACTTGAATAAAATCCACTCGAGCACGGGTAGAACATGTGAACTACACTGAAAGACCCAAGCTCAGTTCTAACCACTAAGTCAATGTGTCCCTCAAATTCAAAGTTTTCATTAATGTATCAAAAATGAATACTTTAAGTATGTGCACCGATTAAAATAGAAGTATAAAACCACTTATTTCAAGAATTAAAGAATTTGTTCCAGGGATTAATAAAGTCCTTCTGATATTGTGCTGGAAAATAATTAAAATCTTTTTATAGAAATAAATCTCATTTTAACGTCTAGTATTCAACAATACATTTTAAAGTAGTTCATAATAGCATTCACCAATAAGTGAAAGCTGAAAATGAACACTGTGTCAGTAACTGAATCTGATATTTCCAGTAACCAAACAGTAGACAGTGATCACTGCAGAGGCAGTTCAAAACAAGGGAGTTAAATGGACATCTATCGATGTCTGGACTGTCAGTGTTTGAGAAATTACAAATACAAAAATATGTTTAATAGACTAGTTTCAGGACTGAGTCTTTTCCAACATGCAGAATTCACTTAAAACAAATCTTGAATCTTTTCCTACTAAAAGGCACAAGTGAGTCAGAACACAAGCTTTTAAAAGTCAACAACAGCATGGCAGCTTTTTCAGGATTCAACATAAACTAATCTTATTTTCCTCTGTGATGAAAGGCTTGGAGCTGTTGAGTTAATGTTCATAAATAAAACTATACTTAGACTAAACTATGTGATGAAATGATTCAGAGCAGACTGCTTTGTCTCGAGTTATTTTGCTAAACTTTGTTCTTGTGTAAGCAAATATTTAATTTACACTTCTTTCAAAGATTCCTTGTTACTATGTACTTTTGCAACCTATAGATGACATGCTGGATGTGATGCATGTGTTAATATACTTTGACATAAACCTGTAAATATGTCAGTGAGTGTTCTGTAGCACGTTATCTCGCTCGGTAAGAAGCTTTGCTGTACACCTTTTGTATCTGCTCTTACCTAAGGGCAGCAGACTTACAGCGACACTGAAATCAAATGCATAATTCCTCATTCGTTTCTCCATGTTTACAGTGGTGGAGCACTGTGTGTGCCTCTTCATCAATGTCAGTGAAAAGAAGCTGTCACATTCAGTCAGGAGGCATGAAGAATATTTGACACATTTGTCTTTTTTGTCAGCATATTGTGAGCCATTCGAAATTCTGCATCGCTTGTCTGCTGCTGTTTGACGCTGCATCAGTTTACATTTTAGACACCGTTTCATCACCAAATGAAAATTTTTGAAACTGTTTTGTCCCTATCGTAAAATTATCTTTCACAGATGAACGAAACATCGTTTGCCACTGCTGCCACTATGCGATGGTGACAAAAAGGGTTGGAAATAACAAATGTTAAAAGGTAAACTATTGTGCAACATTTACAGTAACATGCACATTATTATGTCCAATCACAATGACATTTGAGGTGTCTTGTTACTTGTGAAAACAATTTAAGAGATTCAGGATTGTTGTCTCCCAGCCAGTTACTAGACTTTGGTAAAAGTGGAGTAAATGGTCAAGAGCAGCTGTTACTATTTCCCTCAACTCCAGAGTGACCCTCATGTTACTGAACTAACTCTGTCATCTTGACTGTTGCAGCCCCCACCCCTATATAGAGTTAGTATTTTAGAAACTTTAATTTTCGGTGGCTCTGAGCACCATTGTCACACACCCAAAATGCATCAATAGTTTTACATTTTCACTTGAAAACATCATGTTAACAGGATCTCAGACTCCTTGACTGCCACATGAAGGGTGTTCAATTGCAAGTCACATCAACTTCATCCGAAATCCACCTCTTCCTCACTCATGTTTGGACTACTGCTTTCATGCAAAAATTAAATTCCTTTTGGACAGAGCAGGTGGTGGAACTCTTTAAAAATAACAAAGAAACACACAACTGGAACAGAGTGGACACAGGAATGAAAGAACACCTATGGTACAAAGAAATGCAGAGACCACAAAGCAAGGCAGAGGAAGTGGCAGGAAGATGCACAACTGATAACCAACATATATACCAAAGCCACCAGGTGAAGACAATCACACACTCAGGCACAGATGACACAGATCAGGGCAGAGAGAAGAAATCAAACACAAGGAGGGGAAGTCAAGGAACCTGAAACCTGAGACAAGGAAATTAAAATATGACAGTTGCTTTTAAAGCTTCATTCGGAGTCCAAATACAGTATTTATAAAAAAAAATAAAAAATAAAATAAAAAATTACAAGTGTTTCCAGGTCAAATGTATTATTAAACTGATCTCCTCAAACTACCAGAAAAATGTGACTTTCATTGCTCATTTTCTTTAAGAAAAAAAAAAAAAAAACAACAACTTTACAGTTAAAATCTAGGGGGTCATCGTATCACTACCAAACAAAACAGTTGTGAATTTTAAAGACAAACTTCCTTGATTTAGCTGCATCAAGCTTTGTAGCTCAAAAACTGAGAATGTAATAAATTACTGTGAAAATCCACTGAAAGGGCAGAAGTGGGCATCAGGAATTTTAAAAAGTAAACCTGACAAAAGAGACCATACAAGCTGGAACATACAAAGACCACAGCATTTTGAAAATAGAAGGAAATGGGAGATCATAGGATGCCAGAACTGTTCGCTAGTAGAAGCGTAGAAAAATCAACTTGACTTACGTGCTGGAGAAGCACATGGTGTAGATGTAGGCCACTTCATGAATGGTTAATGCCTTAGTGAGGCATGGGAAAGCCAGGCCGAGTGGAATAACAATAATAATGATAAGGCTGCAGTCTTGGTCGTGACCTCGTGCTCTAGCCACTGGCCCGTCGGGTTCAACCCAAATATGACCTCCGGGCCAATAATGGGCTATGGCCCATTTAAATATTGATAAAATATACATTTTGAACATTTTAACAATAAATAATTTTTATTTTGAAAAGGTGGGGGGCCTTTATTTCAAAAGCCAACTAAGCTTAATGTAACTTTTATTTAGAAAATATTTGGGACTTTCATTTTGAAAGCCAGCTCACCCCTGGCATAGCTAAACACTTCATATCCATTTCGATGTCAACATTGTAATTTTTAATAAACAAAGACTTTTATTATTAAGGAGTTTGGGGCTTTTATTTAGAAAGTCAGGATATCAGCGTTCTGAGCTTTGACGGCTAATAAAATGGAAAACCGCCTGATTAATCACAAAGCATCTCCTCTGTCATTTAATCATGTTTTGAAGCTGATACAATATTTGCCCTCAGAGGAGATAACATTTGCGTGACGGCCTTTTTTGGGTGATAATTGTATTTTGAAAGGCAAATTGCAGACTTCCTGTTGGATTTATGTCAGGGATATTGGCGCATGATTTTTAGGTATTGATGAGATGACAAATTTAGTTTTGGTTTGATCTCCCTACAACATTCCTACAGGCTGTGCTGGCCACTATAGTGTAACCAGGATGCGCTAGAGAGCACATTTTGGCAACCATTTTCTTAAAATTTTCAGCAGTCATATTGAGCATGCCAAATTTGGGGAGTTTTTGAGCATGTTTAGAAAATAAAATTGAGTCCAATGACGTGGCGGAATAATAACATTACACATACAATATGGTCCTTGCCTCCAGGACTGGCCTTCCAGCCTCAGCCCCTAAAAACTGGTAGCAGACATATAACATAGAAAAAGTAAATTTGACAAGAAAACTGCTTAAAACTAGCAAAATTCTCTGTCCATGCATTAAATACATTTTAAGTGATGAAATATCTGTATTTATTTTTATTTTTAAATCTATATTCAAGATTGTATTTTGAAAGTCAATTACTTATAATCAGTCAATAACTTTATATAACAAGACAAATTATTTATCATGTCCAAAAAATAGATTGGATGCTTGATTCCTGGTGCATTTTAATTACAATAAGACAATAGGGAGGCCTGGCCTGGAGGTCTTGGTCCCAAATAATAATACATTTTACTCGTAACACACTATATATCTGTTTTTTATCTGTATGTTGTAATAATCATTGTCACTAAAAGAAAATAGAAATTATGAATCATTTTGTGAAAAGACCACAGTCCCATTCTGTAATTCTTAATTTTTGTTGCCATGTTTGCAGTATTTTATAATAAATCAGTGTATTTAAATTGGTAAGTCTATTGCAAAGTCTGACATACTAAGATATACACCTCTAAAGGGAATGTAGAGCCACCAATTAACCAAACAAGCATGTATTCATATTGTAGCAAGCAAGTGGAGGATAAATAAACCCCACATAGAAAGGCAGAGGCTTGGAAGTGTTGTGAGGCAAGACTCTGACCATCTTTGGCCCCATTTACACAACAATGTTTTTAAGTGAAATTAAAAAGAAAAAAAAAAAAAGCCTCGCAAAGTTCAACTTTTCTAAAATGCTTCAACTACAAACTCCATGGAAATGGAGCAAAACACAAGTTTGTTCTGTCTTAAGGCCCCTGCACTCTCCCACAACAACAACAATAAAGTTTGCTGGTTGATGTCAGCCAACAGCAGAAAAATGTTGTCTTCCTCTGGACTTATGTGAACTAATTCTGTGTCCGAGCTGCGATGTTGGTCCGTTTTTAACTACAGGTTTTAAAAGTGGGAGCTGACAGCTCTGAAGAAAGCATTCAGGTCCATCACGTAAACATTGGTCCATGCTACATGCTAATGAGCTTCTGGGCTCACACAGTAGTGGGGCTGCATTCTAAACATCATTAAAATAAAATCTAAATTTCTTTGGACAAGGAGTTGACTGAAGAAAATGATGTCATTTATTCAGTCAGACCCTCGAGTGTCACAACTTTCTTCGGCTTCTTGTGGAGAATTAATTGAACTGAAGTGGAAATAAATCGTTTCTGTAACACTAACACTGCACATGCACACTACAACCATAGTGAATACTTCTTCTGAACATGCAAAAGTAGTTGGGCAATAGCAACAATGGCAGCCTCCAGAGTGTCAAGTCTCCCAATCAATCTTTCCTGGGACTTGATGATTTGACGGTCACCTGTAATAACAATCAAACTTGATCTTCTGACCTTAGAAATGTCTGCGTACTTGTCATTGTTATTGTTTATAGCGTGTTGTTCTCTGCACGCATGTTTGTGTACTTTATTTAAAAAAATAACCAACAGCGCCAACCCCTCATGCTAACAACATTTTGCATTTCAGCAGTTTCTGTCCACACAAACATCTTTTTCAAAATTTACTGTGTAAATAATTTTTTCAGCAATAAAAACGAAAAAATTATGCCTTCTCACTTGAAACTTTGTGTGAGGCTTCAGTTGCCACTGGAAAACGTATTAATATGCATAAATTGAGATCTGCGCTAGTGCGGAATGAGGCACATGAACCAGTACTGATCTACAAAAAATGCGGTGTAACATCAGTCAAAGCTGAAAAAAAACTTTTTCTTATTCATTCTAATTTCGCCTGCGCTCACGTACATTGATGCTCGCCAGCGGTCAAAGTACATCACTGACTGGTACTTCACATGTACTTCCTGTGGCAGTGAAAGGGTTTGTCTGCAGCATATTACTGCAGTGAGAACAGCAGGCTCATCAACAACAACCTGTATGTTCTGATTTCAACCAATTACTTGTATGCTGGCAGATGGCTGTTTGACACATTGTCTATAGGAGTCCTCCTCGAAGTTGCTAATGAGGGTTCAGGGAACAGCTTCTCACAGGGCTGCCAGTAATATTCCATTTATTGTAACAGTAAATGCCTTGTCTCATTTGAAATGGCTCTCTGTTGCACTCTTTGGTAAACACTACCTGAAAAGAGAGTCACGGTGTCCCTGTCAATGCTCGGCAGTGCTGCATCTTCCTGTGACTTGCTGTAGTATACAGATTCAAACTTTGTCACAACATTCATTAAAACCCTTATTTTAAGCCTCTGTATAGATGTCAGTCCATATTCCTCTTCCTGATACTGGAATTGCGTTGAACTTAAATGTTTTAGACAATTATGGCGTAAACAAAATGTATGTGAAGTAATATATTTAATTTTGCTTATCAAAACCTGTTGCAATCAATGTACTGACAAAAAACACAGAAAAGGACTCCCTGGTTTTACAGTTTCAACATTTTCTTTTTCTTTGGGGTGCAAATTACACGTTTACTCAGAAAAAAAAATTTTTGATGGAAAAAATTCCATTCTACTGGCATAACATCTCAAACAAGTACAAAGATGTAGAGACATGGAACAAACTCAAAAAGTGTTGACAAACCAAGAATAACTGAGTGAAAGTAGATGATTTTGCATGGGACAGGTAGCTCATATCATGCAGACAATAACATGGTACAATGACAATGTGTTTGGAACAAATGTAAAAACATTCAGCAGGTATGAAAAGTTATTGTTTACTGCCTTTGGGTATCCTCTAATAAAATGCTAGAAAGACCTTTGGAAAAAAGATGAAGCAAATTCAACAACATTAAGCAAGTCTACTTGCCTCCATGATCTTTAGAATTATCATGACTGTGATAAAATATAAATATACAGGGTTGAAGCACATGAAGCTGTTATTGGCTATCCTGAGCGCCTAATCAACAATCTGTCAAAGTGCACGTGGGATTGAGAAAAGCTGCTTCTGTATTATTACAAACAGATGAACAAATAAAAATGATTTCAATGTGAAGAAAAGGGACGCGCACCGTTGCATGTAGCTGCATGTTCACGAGTCCACACAGACAGATAATGGGGGGGGGGGATATTAAACTGTATGTCGGATGTCAATACCACTGATTTAAAACTGCTAATTTCCCACTCAAATGAACATTTGATATGCCACAACCAGAGAAGAACCTGTACTCCTCCACTCACTTCCCCGCTGCCAGAGTTGAGCTTTTTATTTCTACGACTTTACCCCTGAACTTGAAGAAATACACCTGACAGATATGCAGCTGTGAGACAGCCAGTTCGGTGGGAAAGGAGGCTTGCATCATGTTTAGAGTGACAATCACTTTCCGTGCATGTTGAACTATGATTATATAATTTGCAATGCGGGTCATCCAGAGCAAGAGGTGTGAGTATTCATAAAAGACAGTTGCATTTTTACATGCGTTGGTGTGATCGTATATCAGGAACCACTTCATGTTCAGCTGATTAGCACTTGATGGGAATTTCCTTGATCAAAGAAACATTCACATGTTGTGATGATGTCCTGTGTCAGTACCACTGAAATACCCTTAAAAAGATGTTATTGAATGATCTATAAAGGGTTAAAGGAGTGCAACACCAGGCTCTAACAATTACAGCCATCCACTATTGATTTTTGGAAAACTCTCTTTGCAGATATTTATCTGGATTTTTCATATTATGTATTTGCGTACTGAGAAATGTGCTTCTTTACTGTTGCAGTTTTTGCTGCGGTATTCTTGTTGCTACCATTTAATTTTGAATAACTTGAAATGTACTTCTCAAATATGGCTAAATATCTTGTTTTCATTGTGTGGCATAATGGGCAAGCAGTTTGCACATGATTGTGTTCTCCCTTCAAGGAAACTGCTCACCGTGTCATAAACTTTTTTTTCAGGAATTTATCTTCTACATCGTAGCATTTCTGCAGGCCCCACACAGTCATTTTCCTGGTACTAATTTTCCCCAAAAAGTGATTCAGATACATATTCAGCCAGGAGGCTAACAATTGCAGACACATTTCCATAATGAAGTGTATGCCTGAAGGGGGGCTTAAATAATTCCAGTCACTATTTTGCCATACTTGGTGTTGCAATTCTGTTAATGCAAAACTCCCCTCCAAATCACTGCACACAATAATATTTGCATGATGATTTTTCTCTGATGATTCAGTTGTTTTCACATCCAGAAGAAACAGTTTTCAGACATTTGGCAGCAGAATTTGAAGCAGGGGAGATCATCTCCCTACATGACACACCAGCTACCCACGTCTGTCAGAAATTGAAAGCGTACGGAAAATAAACGCGCGTGCACCCAGCCTTACTGGGGAGTCACTGACTTACATTTGGAGCAGGTTCTTGGAATAAACCTGAAAAACGAGCTGATGTGGATATGTAGGAATGTAAAAATCTAGCACAGTATTGTCATGATTATGTAATAAGGACATTTCCAGCTGTCAAAATTGCAGAATTAGCTTAGCATGCGATTGCAATAATGGAGATAATAATTGCAGTTACACTTCCTGAGAACTGCAAAGTTAAATCTAAGTCACTTGTTTGCTTCAGCATAACCACTGTAGCGGTACTGTTGTCTCCGAGACAAGGCAAATACGTTGCAATTTCTTTACCTCCTGTCTACAAAGAGAACAGCACCTCCAAAAAATTTACTTAATGTCTGTACATGCTCAGCAAGAACACAGAAAAAAAAAATCAATCCCACGGTCTATTTCTTTTAGCAGCTGTGTTTTGAGACTTCTTGAAACATCAAATGGTCACAGGTTTTTCTTTTGTGTTGCCATATTGCGTGATTGGTCAGAAGTTTCAACTGGGAGTGGTTAATTAGGAAAATTAAGCATCCTTTCTTTCTTTCGTTCTTTCTTTCTTTCTTGTCTTAGACATTCATCTTTTCAGTTTCTCCTGAAATATAAAATTACTTGAATAAACTTAACTCTATAACAGTAGAGAAATTGGTTAATTTGGATGACTCGTCAGGCATCATAAACCCGTTTACAAAACACTTGTTTTTTTGGGGGGGGGTTTTTGCCTTTTGAGTGTTTGTTTATATCTGAGCCACAGAAAACACGACCTTTTGAAAATGGCTTCCAATGTGGAATTTTTCTTTTTTTTTTAATTCCAACTTGATTCTCCATATGAATGTCTGCATGCAGGCCATTGCTAATGTTTATGGAATATTGTTCTCTGCTGTGTTGTTTCATTACAAAAACAGACAACAGCACCACTAGTGGCTCAACATGACACTGTATGTTGTTTTCAGCATTTCTGTTGTTTTTGTGTAAATGGACATTATTTTCAAAATGTCGCTGAGTAATCATGAAACATTTCTAAATGAAAATACAAAAACATTGGGTTTTCATTTGAAACATCCTTGTATTCACATGGTTTCAGAAGAAGCCTTTATTCACAGAACTTGTGTTGCATTGGCACTTGGGGGTGGGATGAGACATCTCATGAGATGCGAGATTGAGTTCAAGAGATTGAGATGAGATTTTAACTAAATTTGTAATAATACATACAAACTATTATAGTACCAAAGCCGATGCTTAAAGCTTCTACAGTGGTCCTTGGTTTATCTTACGTTATGAAAATAACCTAATAAGCGAAATCCACGAAGTAGTTAGTTTTATTTTTTTTAAATCATCATATATGTTTTAAGGCTGTAAAACCCCTCACCACACACTTTATACACTTTGCTCGGACAGGAATTAACATTTTCTCACTTTTTGCTCTTGTTTAAACAAAGTTCAAACCTTCTTAGGGCCTCCTCTCAGCCTCTCAGGAGCTTTCACTGTTTCGTAGCTGCGCTGCCCGCACTCTCCCACTGGTTCTTTCACACTTGCTCCCTTATTTTTCCTCACTTAACACATCCGGACCTCCGTGTTTTCAACCTCGATGCCCGCTGCCCTCAGCGGTATCTCGGACACGGAGCTTCGCAGGCACAGCCCCCGGAGCTATTAAGCTCCAGAGTTTCACCCCTCAAAAAAAAGCATGCCAAGTTGCACTGAAAAAATCAGAGAAACAGCGAGGACGCGAAAAGTGAACCGCGATCCAGCGAGGGACTACGGTACTTTGGCGTGTAACTGAAGGTTGAAACAACAATAATGTGTGAAAGAGGCTGGAACCTACAACCTGACGGTAACAGGTGAAACCAAAAACAACAAAAAAACAGAGGATTGCCATGGCCATATCAGATTGCTTGAGTTTTTTCTTGTTTTGTTTCAGTCTTGTCATTGAGGTTGTTGAGTGGGTAATGTGTGATTTTTCAGCAGCTTTTTACTTTTTACTACACTCTCCAGTCTGTTTTTGACTGTAAGTGACCTGTGCAGTCGGACAAAGAAATAAGTGAGGAA
>OMNM01012652.1:12053-27447 GCA_900302745.1 Parablennius parvicornis | reverse complement strand
CAGTGTATCTGCATGGTTTGGCACTCTTCCCCGTAAGCTTCTGCACACAAGGATCCGCTGTGCATGTCCATACTGTGCGGGTCCGTGAAACTTTTATCTCTGCGCCGCACTGAGCGGGGTATTTATGTCCACATCCAATGAAATCGCAGATGAAAAGAGAAATCAAACGTCCACCCCCAATGTTTTATCCATCAAATGCTCATATAGCCTTGACTGCTTGTATTCTTCCACACCCATGCGTTGTGTCTTCTTGAGCGCCTTTAAAAAAATTCATGAAAATCCAATGTTTGAGTTGATAATATATGTTTCAGCTGACCGAACAAAGGACGCATAAAAGTCCGTGGTTTGTTTGTCAGCAGAGAAGCAGTATAACTGTCTACAATAGTTGTTAGAGCTCTCGCCGTGCCGCCAAACACAAACGCTGGCATCATTTTACGCTACTCCTGCATTTTTCCACTAGAATCTGTAAACCCTTAAAAAAATAAATACATAAAAATCACTGTACAGCATTTCTCATTTCATCTCATTTCATACCTTGTCCTATTAACAGTCAGGCTGCTGGGTTTGAAGTAACATGTCTTAATCAGTAGAAAATCCTCGTGCACCGTCGTGGATTTTCAGTGTGTCTCTTTTTAAATGAACGAGCGCTTTCTACCCACTCGGTGGAAAAGCCTGAATACAGCAGGAGAATAAGAGCCGCGTGTTTCATTTTAAAACACTCATTGTTTGTATTGTCGTGTTGATTTCACCTCAAAAGTTGCCAAAAAAGATCTCTGATGCCACCTGTAAATAACGTGTTTGTAGCAATATTAGCGAGGATGCTGCAGTTTCTTACATAAGAAAATAAAAACGTCTTCCCATGGCAAAGAAAAGAAGGCACACTTTGATGCCTTAAAAAAAAAAAAAAAACTGCTGTCAGGTTGTTTCTGTCAGATTTACATCAGATATATATCTGCTGCTCTCCTCCTCCACCTACTCCTCTCCTACATGTGAAGACACTGCAGTGATGTGCAGCACCGCCAGTATAGACACGACTCCTCTTTACTTTGATGTAAAGATGAATAGAATGCCTTTATGTAACTATCTATATATATATTTATATACTCTAAACATGTATTATTTCATCATTAGTGCATCAGTTAATTGAGCGTTTTCTGTCTGTGCCTCACATGTGATTCCTCTTTTCCCTGAAACGCTGCCGTTCTTGATATTTCGACAGTGGTTCCACTTTTTTTTTTCTTCCCATTTTATTCCAGCAGGCAGTTATTTTCTCAGTAACTGTAACCCTAACCCTGCTTAAGAGCGTTCATGGAAAAGCTCTTAGGGAATACTTGACACCGAAACACTCTTAACCCCACGGATCAACTTTTATTGGTGGAGTAGAAATGGCTGCAGGGCAGTGCTGCCCACACGTGACTGTTAGTCTGATTCTGCCATACCTATCATCTCCCCGTCTGGGGGGAAAAAAGAAAGATATTTAACTACCGCTCTTTTTTTTTTTTTCTTCTTTCATTTCACATCATGTCAAGAAATCTGAACTGATCTAGTGATGTTCCAGACATCTGTCAGTGTGGGTCTTCCTCTTGTAGGAAGTATTACTCATCCAAGAATCATTATGATTTGAAAAATGTGTCGAAAGCATGCATTGTCTTGAGTTTAAATTTATTTTTTGCTTCTTCTTGCTATTAACGAGTATCTCCTCATACTGCCTCTCATAAGCATGTTTAAAGAACAATAGCGCCATCATTGTGTGTATATGTATGTCTGAGAAAGAGGAGGTAATATATGTGTAATAATAACCGTAACCTCAAATCGTTGTCATACTGGATGAAAAAAGCAGCGAGCCAGTTTGAAGAAAGTGGGTGAGAGAAGAGACTGATGCATGTAGTCAAATAAAAGAAGTAGAAATCAAAAAAAATTCATCAGGAAAAGAAGATGATTTCTGAATACACTTGCCGCCTCTGGTGTGTATACGATGATGTGCATTATTCACTTGTATACCTACCTATATAACTCAAAAGTGTTTATTTCTCTGATGTAACAATGCCTGTTAAAA
This sequence comes from Parablennius parvicornis, assembly GCA_900302745.1. Classification (NCBI taxonomy): domain Eukaryota; kingdom Metazoa; phylum Chordata; class Actinopteri; order Blenniiformes; family Blenniidae; genus Parablennius; species Parablennius parvicornis. The sequence goes on along the minus strand of OMNM01012652.1, from coordinate 25,391 downwards.
AACACACTGTACACTACGTGAAAGCTCTTTTACATGTTGTCAACTCTGTAAGAATTAAGAACATGTGGGTTGAGCCCATCAAAACAAGATTTATTGATGGGAAGTAAAGTGATCACCCGACAAATAATTTCTATCTATATATATATAAATGCACATATAACATATTCATCCAAGGATGGAACATCCAAGGATGGAACACTGTACCTAAACAGTTTCTTAAATTCTTGCACAGTGATAATGAGGAAATGCCCTACCCAGTCCACAACATGAAAAGTGATTAAATCTGACTGTGGAAACAAACTAATTTCATTGCTTTCAATTCAATGTGGGCCGAGCGGAAAATTCATCAACGGAGCGTCCCAATCACATTTTTCTGGCTTTGATTTTTCGCTGGAGTCAACTGTAATGACTAGCAACTTTTTTCTTCTACAGTACTTAATCACTTGCTCGGTGCATGTGCACGCCGGCATTGTTGGAAAATGTGAGTCTAATGGTCTCAACAACTGGATGTATTGAAGTGACGATAAATCTGATGCAATCCCGTCTCTGCATGAGCAGAGTGAAACAGCCTTGGTATACGGGAGGAAAAAGGAGAACACGTTGTTTCTCGCAGGCGGTCTTTGTTCTCGCTGGTAAAGTGAGGTCAAGGATGAGCATTAGGCCCATCAGGTCAGGTCCTTTCACTCAGTAGCAAAAAGATGATTTGAATGGAAAAGCTACAGAAGGGTAGAAGCCTTTTTGCACAGTGCAACCTGGTGTATGAATACAGTACCTACTGTACTCTTCTTGTTTATGAAGAAGAGACAGCAAACCCCAAAAGTAATCCAATTTCAGTTTTTTTACTGCTTTGTGGGTGCACATTTATATTAACCCTTTTATTTATTTATTTATTTTTGTCAAAGCAAGCTCAAAAAAGACAAACTGGAATCAGTGCAAACTGCGAGAAACTCAGTGAGTGGATCACAATGTAGGAGGACAGAATGTAAAAGGAACTGCAATTTGTAAAAGTTTAAAAAAAAAAAAAAAATCAGTATTTAGCTGATTAGTTTTTGGAGAAATGACTTTATTCAAAAAGTGCATTCATGTCTGAACGCTACATCATGAATGTAAAACTCATTACGGCCTCAAACCCACTATTTAGAGAAACCCTGGAAAAAAGAAAGACTTTCAAAAAATTACTCGAAGCCGAAGCTTGAAGTAACAATTATCATGTCAGCGCAATGGTCTATTAATCTGTCTCACTGGGGTGATCATGATTCCAGTTGATTTTTATTTTCTGTCCCTAATATTAAGTTAGCACAGCCGTTATCTATAGCGCGGCGGATAGCTTTAAAAGCCTCCGAAATTAAATAACAAAATTAGCATATTTATTTCAAAAACATCTTTTCATCTATCAGTGATTGCTCAAACAACGGTGCCACATTTAGCCAAATGCTGGAAGTCTCTCAAAAGGTCAGCTTAAAAGTATTTATTTGATTACATTTTCCCATTTTAAAATGCAGCAAAGCAGGAGAGCATTTCCTCTGTCGGTGTCATTTTCCTTGTGGAAAAAAATCGGATTTAATTCCGCTAATCCCTCCACGGTAGATCCCAATATTGGTGCACGTTTACAGAATCTTCCACAGATGCACCAATCAATAAGAGGTAACCTCTGCGGAGCTTTTCATAACCATCGCATGTTTTGATGAGAGTTTGTTGTTGTTGATTGATGTGCGTCCCTGCAGACGGCAGTGGCTGTATTGCTAAAGCATTGTGGGACGTAAACGACAACACGGCGGGCCGGATTCATCTCACGCATAAACACTACGTTGTAGAGTGCAGAGATGACCATCTGCTTTCCACTAGATGGTTCAAAAACATGTTTTAGTGGCCGCAGAGAACTCCTGCAAGCTGTTAGCTGAAAGGGGGGTAAATATAATTAGAAGCACCGTTTCCTTGTGTCATTTTGAAAATGCGACAACTGTAGTTTCTACGGAAAGTGGGTCAAGGGAACATGTGGAGGGAGCTTGAAGAGGACGAATCCCACTAGATAGAGGACAATCCTTTGCACTGAGCAGGGAGAGAAACCATTCTTCACTGTGGATGACTTATCACCACCATTATTATGTGATAATACCTTTTAATGAGTATTGTTTAAAAAAAAAAAAAAAAAAAGGCCAAAGCGAGCAACGAGACTCCTTCCCGGAACCCAGCAAATCTTTCAGGTGACACATCCACGGGACGCTTCCACCGACCGCAGTCTGCACTCCATGCTACATTAACAGCAGAGTGTCCTGTCAGTCCCATTCCCGGGCTAAAAGAGGCCGACTACGAGACGAGGGTAAGTGGGCTCCTGGAGGAAGGCTCCTGCCAGATTACATAAGAACGGAGGATGAACTCTGGCAAGAACGACATGCGGTGAGTCGTACCCTGGATGAGTATTCTCCCCCGCACGTGAAGAAGATATTTTTTCTTTTGTCGCTCTCGCTCCCTTTAGTAAGATCATCCTCCTGCAAAACTTTTGTGCTTATGATCACATCCTAACCTGTCAAAGGAAACAAGTGGAGCGTCGCCGATGCCGGCGAGTAATTCTGCTCAGTTGTACTACAAAGGGATCCTGTCACAAATGCGACTTTGAATTTATAGATTTTTGGGTCAATTTTCAATGCCGTTGGAAGCTCGGCTCGACTTTTAAGATTTCCTCAGAGCAGATTAAGATAAGCATCTTCCTTCGTGTCCCAAATTCAATGAAATGACAACCCCTACAGTGGCTCTGATTCTAACAAGAGAGAAGAGGAAGGCCTGCGATACGCCTCGCTTAAGCAAACCGCCACTGAACGTTCAATAGGTTTGACCCGTGTCAGACTTTGCAAAGGCAAAACCTCACTTTCAGACTTTCAAGCACACAGAGGGAAAAGCCTGCTGAACATCCTCAAACGGAGGAGGATAATTTGGGTGACAAGGAGTGTTTCCACAATGCTCAGAGTACCCCGTGGTTCTTTTCAAAAAGACTCCTCTCGTTCAGTCATGCCAGGTTACATCCACTGACAAATCTAGATACATAAAAATTGGATTTTGCTTGCAGTTTTACTGCACTGTCAATATCAATAATGAACGACACCAAGCTGGCACTTTGTGATTAGAATTCCGTATTGTCTGCTTCAACCCAGCAACAATTTACATGCCGGTGTGATTTATGTTGAGACACTGCGAGGGAAAGCAGACAAAGGTAATAGAGGTAGACAGTCGGTTGTGGAAATCATATATAATGAGTCCTAAATCTATTTTTTTTCCCCCAGAGTTAGTCAGCCAACAATCACATAAGTCAAGTATAACAGCCAGAAAAATACCATAATTTTTGTTTGCATTCATTATAAGCTCTAAAGGTCAACAGAAGGTCCAGTGAATTTACTGTTTTGTTGCCTATTTCATGGGTGGAAATATTATTCAGTGGTTTCAGTGGCTGCAGTGAACCATGTCGGCCTCTTCACGTCACACAAATTTTATAGCAGGAGTCGAGGAGCTTCTCCGTGGCCAATTCAAACGCCCCTGCATTGTATTGATCCGTCACTGACATGGGCTGTAATGCGGGACACTGTTGCTAATGGAGGGTGATAAAGTAACTATAAAGCTGCTGCAACCTGCCACTGCATCACTGGAAGCACTGATAGTAGCACACGGGAGCCGCAGAGGCACGAGGACAAAACAAATACGATTTGGATATTTGTTTTAAACCACCACCCCTCCCTCGAACACAAAGCGGCCTTTTATGAAATCTTTGCAAGGATGACAATAAGAAAACATTTTACCAGCGAGAGCAACAACAGTAAAGCGAACAATTTTGGGTCTTTTATGATCTCTGTTGACAGGGAACTCAACGTTGTGGTTACTTTCCACTCCAGTCTGAAATATGCATGCACTGAGAGCCTGGTGTGGAGAAAATAGTTGGCCTTTTTGTTTGTTTACCTAGACTCTAGGGAATTCCTGTAAAAAATGGCAGAAAAAAAAGAAAAGCTAATTGCCTTTTTTGTTATTCCTAACCTTTCACATTTGAATGGATGTTACTTCTTGCAATTACACTGCGTGCCAAAGGATATGTGATTTTCCTATTAGATTTCTTAGTAATCTATTCCCTTTGGAGTAAACGTACAGCTACATGTGCTACATGTACCCTGCAGTAGCGGACGGTTAAAAAACGCAGCAATCAGAACGGCTGCTGTGGCTCTACACAGTGTTGTAGCTCTGAGGGCTGAGCTACCGCCACCCATCAAATATGCCACTACCAAAATAGTGGCGTAATTATTATTGATTGCCACAGAAGACGTTGCATTTGAAATTTATTCTCTTGCTGCGAGGATTGACTTGTTCAAGGATGCGTCATGTCCAGTGGAGCGACCTCTCTTTCTGAGCTGCACGCTGCATTCCAATTGAAACAGGACCACGTATCCACTGCCTGTATGTAGAAACTTGTAAAAGAAAATACATGCATCTCTTCGAGCTGCAGCTCAACTCTGACACAAAGCAGATTAAGATGTGGGGGTCAATCTCGACACAGGGACACTCTTCAAGCATATGATTTAGGGTTTTACACTGAAGAATAATCGTGTCACATCATGTGTACTGTGTTCATTAGCTCTGGCTATGACCAATATGTTGGCAATGAGAGTATATTAATGATTAAAGACTGAAGAGGAAACGATGAGTAGAGACACAGGAGACTTTATGCAACCAGTGAAACACTGAAATAAACAGGAAGCTATGAATCCTTTGGGCAATTACACGTTTTATAAGCAGCTTTTTAGCCTTGAAGAGTGAAGAGAAGAATTTCATTTTATAAGAGCTCTAATTTGTATAAGGGTACCTTCGATCCTACAAATGTTACGACCCTTCGTATAGTTTTCATGCGGCAGAAATGAATGGACGTCCTTGAAGTGCACTCCTTAGCAAGAAGAGCCATGTGCAACGCGCGTTTTCATCAGGTTGAGTGACAGATGAGTGAGTGTTGCTGCCGTCCTCGACTGGATGGAGTTACACTGGATAGTGGAAAACTTGAATACAAGTCCCGTACATCTGCTTGAGCCCACAGTGAAAAGACAACATCTGACTGGAACATATGTTCGCTACGCACGATACACATGTTGCAAATAAATACTCTATGAATGTGTACAGGGAGCCTGTCAATGGAGCGCTGGAGTGAAAAAGACACAAACACCCTTAAATCAATTTATATGCAAAATACCGAGCAAAGCTGTTACATTCATTTGCGTTCCATTTAACCCCAACATTGATTAGCCTAATTTTGCAATAAACATAATTTTGTTTGTCGCTGGGCAGCCGTTTGATAAATGGAGAAAAAACCTTTTTATCACACATGCAGCTTGACGTCTTCATCCTTTTTCAGCATCACAGCGCCTTCATTTCAATGCATGGCAACACATGCTCATTCAAGAAACAAACAAAGTCGGTGTCACTTTAGGTTTTGCCTGTGGACATATAAAAAGATCCATTCTTTCATTATCGGTACCAGCTATGAGCAAGTCATTTCTGCAGAATGTCATTGCATGTCTTATTAACATGTAATTATTAACATGTTACTAAGTTTTGATAAGTCACTGTTCCTGCTCTTCGTCAGTGAATTTCTTTTGTTTCTTTGCACATGTACATACATTCACATTTAAAGCCACCAATTCAGCTTTGGACTGTGCAAGGAAGTGGTATTACCTGAAAAAACAAACAAAAAAAAAAAACGTAGGCGTCTTGCTGTCAAGTGACAACCGTAAGCACTCCATTCCAGCGCCTTCCTGGAAATAACTTATAAATCAATTGACTGAAGGATGTTGAGTCTGTACTGCAGCGCTACTGATAGTTCTCACTATTCGTGGGCTTTAGGCACTGTTAAATAGATGGCTGATAAAGATTTCTATTAAGATAAAGTAGTGAATTTCATTCTTCGTATAAACTGTTCTCACAGCATCGTAGCATTCAACACTGTCTGTTTTCTTTTTCTTCCTTTTTTTTCTTTTTGCCCCATTTAACTTCCTAGTTGCTCAGGTTGAATATACATCAAACTTCACACTATCAACACTTCTCAGAATCGCCGGTAGCCTCTTCTCAACCCTCTTACTTCATGTCCATCTTATTCTCACTTCCTCCACTTGACACTCTTCTTGTGAAGTGACTACACTAACTCCACATCCAGCTCCTCATTTGACCTTCCCTGTTCATTTTCTTCTCCATTTCCCTGTCAATCCGCCTGCCTCTTTGGTGTCTGAAGTCTTGCAAATTGAGTGTGCACAAGTTCGAGCTGGTCGGAAGATACTCGCTCAAATCTGGCTTGTCTGATGACCTGTCTCACTTTCAGTGGCTCCTCGCCTTCTTATCGACGTTTATTTCAACCCCTGCCTCAACTCCCGTCGTCTAACTCAAATCCTGTGCGTCTAACCTCGGCAAATAATTCTCTGCATATCTCCCCTCGCCCCTCCCAACTCTCATAATCCTGAGGGCCGTGTCACCTCCCCTTCACAGGAAGTTTGACAATATTCGAGACTTCTTCTTTTAACTACTCACTGGCCCCTATCCTCAATTCCCTCTCTACTTCCTCTGCTGACCTCACTGACTTCCGTGTAAATTATCTATCTCCTCTCTCCACAGATGAGGTCCCGAAACTGATCTACAGTCTTGCCACTTTTCCTGATTGCTATCATCAGCACCTCTCTGACGGCGCACCGATTACAATCTGCCTTCCAGTCAGGTGAAGTGCTACTGTGGGAACACTTCAAAGTAATGGAACTTTACAGAGCTTTAAAAAAAGTTAATCAAAATAAATAATATGACACTTGCCATACTATAACGTAACACCGAGCACACATCATCACTAAAGACGGCATGAATGACTCAGACAAGAAGGGTATGCCATTTATCTCATCATTTTGCCTTTTAAATGTGTTTTTATTGTGGAAAACACATGCACCACACCACCATTTTTAACCAAGAGGGAGCCTGATTCAGCAATAAAAAAAGCAGACTAACATACAGAAGTACATCCACCGTATACCTGCAAAGTCATTTTCTGAAAGAATTCAACATCAACGCAAACAAGATAAGTCTGTCTCACGCCTGATGCCTCCTTGTAGACGTTTAAAGAAAAATAAAGTCAAAATTGTCCAAAAATTTGAATAAAAACTGAATTGCTCCTAATGCTCTCATTTCCTGCACCTTGTCAGGAAGAGTTTAGATGTCTGCTATATTGCGTCTGCTTTCTACATAGTGGCTCCTTTGTGAACTCTCGATAGCCGTTGGGGTAAACATTCAGGTTCATAGCGGTGGTTCATAGAGAGCTCAACATTTTCCCAGGTGGTACACTGTATAGGATGATTCTCAGCATCACATCAGACAGTAGTCTCAGATATCAGCAGAGAGTCTGGAAAGGATCCTCAGCCCTTTGAGGTGGTATATTCATTGCATTGATGTTACGTTGCGTTGCGTTACACAACGTGTATGTTCGTCTGTGTAACCCCTGAGCGATTCCATGTCATGGCCCCCCGCTGTGAAATAATCAGATTGAATCAAATGCAAATGCTGATCTGATTTTAGCATTTCAAAAAGGTCATTACTGCCTTTTGTGCTGCTGTCTGTCATAACAAAAGATAAAAAAAAAAAATGTTTATAAAGAAATGTAACTATTTACCCAATTTCCCAGAGGGCAACAGTGCTCATGAAGTGAATGTGGTTTCATCAACAGTCTTCAAGAATATCTGGAAATATCCCACTAAAGGTGGATTGAGGCAGAATGTTCCCATCAGGCTTTCTCAAACATAAACAACGATTTCAGTAGTACACCGCCTTAGAGAGAGAAAGAAACATGGCTTATATAAGTCAGGGTAAGCAAATCATACACCCATTCAAGCAGAAGTCTACAGGGAATGTCAGTAGCCTACAGTCCCCAAACCATAACTAACCAGCCCTAACAGCCAACACCAGGAGCAACTGGTGCCAGTTTGTCGTACATTAACGTTCCCATTCACCCACACTGTATTCAAGCGTCTGACAGAAATAAACAAACAAATTAAAAAACATAAACACATTCATTAGGGGAAGAATAAGGTAATCTGACAGGAGAGACCGAAGCCATTTATAGGTATGGAGCGTGCTGCCTATAGCCTACACATGTTCAGGCATGCATGCAAATCACGCTCATTACCAAACTCCCTCGGAGCTACAACGGACACTTTTCATGAACATCGTTTTTGCCACATACGTTTCAATAACGTTCGCCTGAACTGAATCTGAGTGCCGATCAATTCCCGCAGCTTTTTTTTTTTTTTTTTTTTTTACAGTGAAATGCTTTTTGAAGATAGTTTTTTATCATCTTATCATCTTTTCATCTACCTCAAGATATTGTTGGATTGTATCTCACCTCAAATTCAAGACATTAAAGTTTTTCATAGCTTTGGTGCTTTTGCACATTTGCCGGATGCTAAACTGTTTTATACTTGTGATTCTATTCAGAAAAGAAGGGACCTGTATGTGTGTGCATGTAACCATGAGATCTGTATGTGTGCCCTGCAGTCTGTAGCTCTGGGACCATCTGCACAGGCAACTGAAAGCTCCACTGCAAGCCAGTGGATAAAAGGGACTGCCTGACAAGGTGGGAGTTGAGGTGGGCTGCATGCTGCGGTGTATAAATGGAGCCTGGACCTAAATTCTGAGACAGTGTCTGGTTCTCTAAGACCAGTGGGAAGTTCATCTGCACACAGAGGTTTGCTATTGTTCCCAAGATGTTGTTCTCTCTGTCGACTGCAGGGATGAGTAATCCTGCAAAGCCATAATTGATGTGTGCAAGAAAGTTGGCGAGGACAAAGAGTGACTGGATTATTTTCTGTTTTTGTTTTGTCTGTAGATATTACTTTTGCGTATTTAGGGCTGGCTGAGTAGTGCGTCTGTGGTTCGGCGTTGCAGCGGTTACTAACTCTTGGATTCAGCTTCTTAAGTGAAAGATTACTTCAGATGTAAATAGACTTTGTTGGATGATACTTGGGTGCGGCTGGCAAACAGTCACCCCTTAAGGGTAACTTTGTTATGAGAGCTGAATTTGTCACTTTTAATGTTGCGTTGTAAAGCGCCACTAAAACGAGAAGGAACACTGCGATCACATGTCGTACCCAGTGAATGAGGCCGAGCTCGAGGGAAATATCCCGCATATCAAAATAGATGCAACCTTTCAGGGTGGTACATACAATCAGGGTTTTAATCTGCAGACCATATAGAAAAGTCATGTCTTCATCAGGATTTAACGAGAGACCAGCGGACGAGAGGGCACACGCCAACAAGCTGAAGGTTGTCGAGTCCGGCGACATCAAAGGCTGCACTTGAGTCACAGAAAACAAGGACTAATGGAGAGCGCTGGTCAACATCGCGGGTCATTTGTTACTTTCATTAGAGCTGTCCGAGTGCCTCCATACACTGCGGTCCGAGGCAGATTCATGGAGGCGATAGACCCAGAGAGCGAGTGGACATAAGATTGGAAATTGGTTTGTCATTTTTCAGACTGCGCCTTTGCTGATGAGCGTTTTTTTTTTTTTTAACTATGACTCAAAAACGAGTATTATGGAACAAAAAAAAATATCATGTCAATATTGATTTATTTTTTTGTTAGGGCGACTAAGACTGAGCGGATCAGTTCCTGTCTTGTCTCCGCTTACGCCTCAGTCTGATCCAAATTATGTAAAAAAAAAAAAAAAAACGTTAATCCTGGAAAGTTTTGCATGTGTTTGATTTAATGCCCCTCCCCGAACATCTGCAGTGTGTCTCTTAACCATAAACTGTTTAATTTACATTTAAAGGGATTTGCACATATCAGATTATTATTGGATGATTACAGAAACGCATGGCTAATCTAAGTCAATCACTCCCATTTATGTGAATGAAAAACTAAATCATCCTCGCATATTAGGGCAGTTGAAACAGTTATAGGAAGGATTAGACAAAGTTAGTGTCTCTGCTTTGTGTCATCGACTCATGACAGACAACAGAAATGACATGATTTCAATGACATCCAGTCGCAGCTACTGATTCTCAAAATCGACTTTTAAACCACGTGAGGTATTCATGACTGACACCAGCTTCATAAACCCGATGTACACAATAAAAAATTTAAAAAAAGGCAATAATTGGGGGAATTATTATTTTCTGGCAGTTATTTCAGGGCACAGGCTTTGCTGGCCCTGATAATAATCAGTATTCTCAATAATCACTGGAAATCTGTGGGGGGGGGGAAGCAGCAGCTGTTTGCAGCTCTCCCTCCCCCTCTTTCGCTGCCCCCTCATTTCCTTTTGTCTGTGGACTGCTGCTGCAATTTGCCGAAAATGGAATTACTGCTGAAAGTTCTATTTACAACCACTAAAAGCGAGCGGGCGAAGACGCTGAACTTTACCGACGCGTGCTGTCCATCATCACGCCGCCACGTTGTCACACAACAAACAAGAGCCGCCTCGACGTTTCTCCTTTTCCTTCTCATTAATCAAGATTTTGAAAATGCATCTGAAACAGCCAAACAAGGTGATAAAAGAGGTGCCCCCGTCTAATCAAACGCTTCCAAGTCCCAATCCCATAAAGTCTTTAATCCTGGTCCGACAGGGATCCGGTGCTTGTGCGGCAGGCGCAAACCAGTAAATGATCGGATTTGCCTGCAGCCAGCGTCGTTTTACCAAAGCTTACTCCCTCCAATTCTCTGTTCAGGTTCTTTAATAGTTTCACACCTACACCGCATTAAATTACTGCAACCTGCCTCTCTGTTCGTACCGCAGTGAAAAATATCCAACACCTGGTGGTATTAAAAATGTTGTAAAGATATAAACAGACCGGTGTGCTTTTTTGTATATACAGTTCCCCTCTCTTTTCGTTAAGCCATCATTATTTCTTCACTCTTTCCGATTTTCAGTTACTCATCAAGTTTGTAAAAGTTGAGAATGGTACGCTTGTGTGATTTAAGTTCCTTTTGGGAGCTACTAACGGCATAAACGCTTTAACAGCGGTGAAAATTACCAAAGCAAGAAGATTACAAAATTCCCAGAGAGTTAATCTGACTGAATCAGTCTGAACGGAAATGTTTTCTGGGGAGTTTCGACTGTTTTCGTCACAGCAAGGTCTGAAACAGATTAAAGGCAATTTGAATTGATTGTTAGACAGCAAGAAGTCACCGTCTGAGACATGAAAAGCAGCTCCCGTTCGCCATGTTTTCACACTTCACACTTACATTTCAGTCACAGAGGTGATGCTACAACTCATTGGCTTGTGGACGATAAGATCACACCAAGCCTTAACACAACACTGAAATACTCTGCTTGACACAAACAGGCACGAATGCAGCGCTCGCTGGCTTTCTCAAACTCAAACTGACTCCAAGTCATTCAGAGGAAAGTTACACGGTTTATCACCCAGACGAAAAACAATAAAAACATGTAAAATAACAGCTTTTTTTTTTTACACTCGCTCCAGGTCAAACAACACATTAAGTACAAGAACCTGCTGTTATTCAAATCTCTTCATGGTTTCTCACTGTTCTCACTATCTTTAACTTCAGACCTCCTAACTTTCCCGCTGTTACGACTTTGTTTATGTACAATAAATTGCTTGAGAGTAGCAGATACGACACTGCAAAAAAATAAAAAATAAGTAGTGAAATTATTTGTCCCTGCAGCAAGCACATCTTGAAAAAAGATTTTTAAAATCAAGTTTTAAGACTATACTGTAAAATCGAGGACTAAAAATAAGAAAATAACTTTTGAAACAAACAAAATTAATCCATGATGACTAAGAATATGATTATAAATCTTGGCAAGTGCCAAACAAGACCCGAGCTAAGATATCGGTGATGTTGTCATGAAAGCCAGCAACTTCGTCATCAAAATAACCTCCAAGCCAAGCTGTCAGGGTGAGATTGTAAAAAGATGCATAATGCAACAGCTATAGGAGGTTTTTCAGACTTTCCACTGTATTTTACACCGGAGGGAATCAGTGAAATTGGCTTTATGCCGAGGTTGTTTCTATTTTCAGTGGTAACTGTTTGGGTTTGTTAAAATGCAGACGTTTGCATCACGTATACGATGCACAACAACACAGAAAAGCTTTAAAGTGCAAACATTTGTGTTAAAAGAAGAAAAAAAAAAAGTACAGGGTCGTCTCCTTTACTTAAGTAAAAGTAAGTCAAGATTTTTAAATGTACTTAAATGCAAAACATATTTTTAAAATCCTAGTTCAAGTTCTTTGAGACATTTTGAACTCACGGCAAAAATAAAATGAAAACAAAAGTTTGAATTTAATCCAAACAATGTAATTAGGTAATTTTTAATGCTTTAAAATAGCATATTAAAAGCTACCACCTGTTGAACATTTATTTAATGAGCTCTTTTTTTGACAGCTTTTTAAGATATAAAATGATCAATAAATCTTGTATAAGTGTAAGTATTTCACATTTATTTCTGTAATATATTGAACTACAGACTTCATTTAGATAAAATTATACATCATTTTCTTGAATGGAAAAAAAGCTGAAATTATTTTTACAACACAAGTTAATGGAATATCCCAGACTGAATGTCTTGAAACGTCGTCATGATATTGTGGCAAAACCACTCAATTATTTTCGGTGGCAGCGAATACATCTGTTGTCATTAAGACAACAGATGCTGTGAAATTGAATACAACACACACTGTTCACAAAATATTGTCATAATTACTTTGGCTTGCAAAGAGCATATTATAAAACTATCTGTGTCACTTACAAGCAATCGCACGAATGGAAATCAAACATATTCACACCTGAAGACAATTTAAACTCAGAATTAAATGTACTATTTCAACAAGACATGAACCAAAACCCCCGTGTGCCAACATCTAACAGCGACGAAACAGGAAATCCCTATCCGAGGACTGTTTGGGACAGACAGTTACAGCAGATTATGTGGTGGAATGAAAGCATTACAGATTTATCCATCCATCTTAATCACCCTAATTGACCTGTGGACTCTTCTGAGCCACCCTGATAATACCAGGACTGCCGGGCGGCGAGAGCGAGCGAAAGATCGCCGCGTTTCTCACCGGCAAAACAGCAAATTCTGTTGCGTCGGCTTTCCCTTTTATCGCTGCATAAATAATCCACATTATTATGCACTCAGATGCATACATGTGATTGCAGAGGAGGGTGTGAGATTAGAAGTCCTGATGCATTCCGTCGGTGACACACGAGGAGCTCTGAAGATCATCTCCCGTGGGATATCGCTTCTCCAAATCATGTGAGGGAGGATCAGATCTGTCGACGATACAAAGCCATGCGTTTTGAAAATAGATCGTACTCGTGTG
>OMNM01012643.1:16537-28103 GCA_900302745.1 Parablennius parvicornis | reverse complement strand
ATGATTTGATGACATAAAATGGCTTCAAATCTCGAGGGGATTATCCATGTTTTTGTGTTTCTAAACAGAGCACTGACGTCGGCAAATTCAGGCATTTTGCGATTATCTTCCTCCACAAAAATGAAAGAGAATCAAGACAGTTGAGGGCAGTAGCCCGTATGCAGCCTGTTTCACACAGGCGGCCTCATACCAGAGAGATGTGCTGTACTGACGAGCGGCTGAGATTCTAGCACCACACAGACAGCCCCGAGCAGCCTTTCAAAACAACGCTGCCTGTTCCGTTTCCTCTTCCGCTGATGGTGTGATTTGGGGATGAGTTGAACAAGTCTCCACTGTACCGGGGGCACGTCACCCGGGGCCACGACTGTGACAGCCCATAATATCACACTGCATAGCTCGGTCGCTCTTTCACAGGACACCGAGATGCCTCGTGCTAGAGCTGAACATTTTCCTCCTGACAGGATCTCGATATAATTCACAGCTCCGCTTCCGGCAGATATGAGCTCCCACAGTCTTTGGTGAAGCTCTAAGCTCTAAGCAGGAGGCCCCGGACGGCTTTGTTGTGGTGGGAAGCTGCGCTGCTGTTCCAACAGAGATCTGTCGCATCGATTTTGGACAGGAGGAAAGCCAACAAGAGGGGCTTTCACACTAAATCCCCTGAAGTGGTTGCTACTGTACCATTCCACTTCCCCTATACCTTGCACCGAGGAAACTGATCCTATCGCTCCCTGTGGTAGGGGTAACCTAACCTCTATTTGTTCAATTTCATCAGTTGGTGGTTTGCAGAGACAACAGTGAGTCACATAATTACATCATGTACAGATAGAGAACAGATAACAGAGAAAAAAAGAGAGAGAAACTGAAAAGGTAAAGACGTTCCCACACATAAGGATTAATGCACTAAGAATCACAACATGTCTTTAACTTTTTGGCCAAAACAAAGAAATAAAAAAAAAAAAACGAACAAATAAGAAGACAAAAATACATTCTAACCACTCACTTGGCACTGCGATGTGGACAAACTGCTGAAAACAGGCTGAAAGCAAATGCGCCAGCTCAGAATGAAAGTGGAAAATGATTACTGAAGCACAGACTTTGGCTTGGACGTGTTGGATGTGTTGTTTACTGCCAAGAACAGCAACTTTGCAGAGGAAACAGGATCATTCTGACACTCTGAGTGAATTCCCAGCTTCTTCACGAACAACTTATTTGCTGGCCATGTTTAATTAAGAGTAAACTTTTTTTCATAAGGATGTACACTGTAAAGGAGTTTTGTGCCTCAGCTCCCATCACCCCATAAAATGTTAACTCTTTGCAGCTTTGTCATTGTTAGTTGCTTAATGATATCCTTTTTGAAGAACTGCTTTAATTTTAAAGGACCATTTAAAGAACCCAAAATACTTCAGCTGATCAGCGTTCATTAAGTAATAGTAGTCATGTAAAAACAGTTGGAAAGATTGTTCTTTGTATTAATTCTAAGATCACAGGGGTGTTGAAAGTGGGAAATGCTTGAGGCTTTGAGGTCTGTATTGTCTTGTAGAGGGCAGGAGGGAACTGATGCATGCTGTTCTACCCAACATATACCATTCATCTATCTTCTGTAATGTTTAATCTGGTCCAGGGTCACTAGACATTGAAGCCAGTCCCAGCTAACTATGGTTGAGGGCAGGATACATGTCCTTGTTCATCACAGGACAGCCATGCAGAGATGAACAACCACACACACACTCACATTCACAACTAGGGTTTTTTAGGGTCACTAATTAACCTCACAGGCATGTCATTGGACTGTAGGAGGAAACACACAGGGAGAACATGCAGACTGCACAGAAAGGCCCTGGCTGGTAATTGAACTCAACACAAACCTTGTGTCTCAAATTCTATGAAATTCAATGCAATCTTCCTCATCGTTGAGCCACAGCTACAACATGACCTCCTCACACGCCATCTCTTTTCACCTATTTTTAATTTTTTTTGCATCATTTGAGCAGCAGCCCCTCACGTGGCTGCCTATAGAAACCATTGTAGTAACATCAAATAAAAAGTATATGAATGTCTTCCAGGGCAGTATGGTGGTGCAGCCAGTGGCACTGTTTGCTCATAGCGAGGACTCCATTATGTCATCATCCAGACTCACAACCTTTGTGTGTGGAGTTTGCATGTTTTTCATGTTTATCTGTTTGTTTGTTTTCAAGGAAAATAATTTTGTCCCATAATCTGCTGAGCTGAATAAGCAAGGTATCAAAGATGGACACTCTCTGATCACAAACGTTACATTTACATGGACATCTTATTCACTACAAGTTTAATTATGAGATCGGCATTAGAGTTCCCATGTCTGGCCTTAGCCCCTGAGCTGTGTGTCTGCTTTCTGACCAGTCATGGCCGGGTTGCCCTCAGAGCCACAAGGTTCACCACTCAGTGAACTCCTTGGGGTCGGAGGTCAAGAGCCCAGGGCCAGGCTAAAGCCTCGGTGGCTGACAGTTATGCTTAAAGATCATACTCAGCAAGCTGATTTGTGAGGTTTACATAGAACATGTGTGCAATTGTCAAACAAAGCTGTTTATGGCTTGAGTGTTTACCTGCTCCTGAAACATGATTTACAGTCTATTTTTGTTCAGAACGACAATAGTGAAACCAAATAATTGTTCAAGGAGTTTATTGCCATTCTGTATATATTGTGCATACGTACTGTCATGATGAAAGAAAATATAAATGTCTTAAAAGAAGGGATGGCAAACAACAATTTGGCCGAATGTGAATCTTGTCAGCATTTTTGGAGACTCTCAAAATGCTCCAAACCCTGAGGTAGAGTAAACATTACGTTTGGCCTTCATGACTTGCCAGTAATTACCCAGACTGCCTCAGGGTCTTGCTAACAGCTTGGCGGGCTAACAGGCAGGCTGGCTGGCTGGCTGGATTTACTGGCTAGCAGAAACACACAAGCGTTTTCCTGATGGGTTTACCCCACATTAATGATTTTGAAGTGCATAAGCAAGGGACCTGTAAAATCAGCTTTGTAAAAGTAAGATCCAAAGTGGAAGGACTATTTTTTGGAGGAAGCAGAGCATTAGACTCCTAATGGACATGCACAACTTTTTCCAGCCAGGTAGCCCAGCTCATGACTTTTTCTTTTTACAGATGTATCACCTCAGTGTATTGCGGCATTCATAGTTGAAGCGCCTGGGCCGCTTGACACATATTTATAAAATGGTGTTGACTGTTGAAAGCTACTGTCAGTCGTTGCAGTCTGACAGCCTTGATGCTGGACTGGGACACTGCTTCACTATTTTTCATGCGCACACATAAACACACACACACAGACAGACACACACACTCTGATGTTTCACCGTCTGGCTCCACTCGCTCATTATCTATATAACTGCATGTCTAAGACCTTTGACTCAGCAGTCAGGCCAGGGCTCAAGAGCACAAATGTCACAGCTGGGATAATTCATTTCTGGACACTGGTCTGATTCGGTAAAGATGACAGCCGGTTTTAAGTTCACATCACCAAACAATGTCCTAACATTGAGTTTCAATCCTTCATTTTGTATAAGCATCACGACAATGATTATCATTAACTTGATTGTTTACTAATCACACTGTTAAAATGTCACGTACTTTTTTGGGGGTTTTTTTAATCGTGCATATTAGATCTGTGGCATTGAAAAAGTGACTCATGATGTGTTAATGAAGCAAATACTGAATGAACCTGCAGAAACAATGCTGAAAAAATCTTTGGAGGTCAATCAGCAATGACAAAGAACTGCTGAGCAATCAAGGGAAGCTAATAGATTTGCATCATATTGAAATATTTGGTTAAAAAGTCAGTTTAATGTCAACTTGCGTAACAAACATATTGAAAAATTGTCAACTACAACATTAACAAGTACGGACAATGAATTAAAGTCACTTTTGCAAATGCAATAACATCTATCCAAGACAAATTTTTCTTTCTATTTGAAGTTGTCTCAGTTTTGCAGCCCTGTCATCCAATCAGATCAGTTGGTCTAGACTCTAAACGGTCAATAAACTTGCTGTTAGCTTGACCGATGTAAGTTTCCTGACAGCCAGCGCTCGTCTCAACACAAAACCATATATCATTTTAAATTGGCTCGTGCCAGACTGGAACTTGTGATAATTAAAACGTTAAGTCGTACCAAATGAGCTGTGGCGAAGCTCCACAGTCCTGTACCGGAGCTTTCACTGGTGGTTCACCTATAAAATCAGCATGTGTGAGGCTTTGAGTCTGCTGACTACCTGGAATAGATCTGGAAAATTTTATGAATGACAACAGCATTAAAAATAAAAAAGAAACGAATCAATACCTGTTGTGTTGGAAAAATGGGAAAATGAAGTTACAGTCTTGCAAGTTCAATATTTACAAATCAGCTTAGAGAAGTTTAAAATAAATTGAATTCAAGAGTGTGTTGTGCTGCATTGTCGCGAGTGGTTTAAAGATCCTAGGGGAGGCTGCAGGACTGAATGCAGGTACTGTTCGCACAAGGCTCTCTCTGACTCCATGTTTACTCAATAAGTCACATGTTCAAATCTAAGCAGAAAAAAAAGCCATATTAACATTTTCCACACAGATTAACCCCAGGATTCAGGTTAACAGCCTTCCAGCCCAGGAAATTCCTGTTTCACGTGCTGTAAAGGACACTGTCGTCTGCATTGGTCACAGAATGAATTTCAATCTGCGCTGCAAAGCCTTCTGAATTTCATCCATAAATTGAAGGAGTATAAAAATCAAATCGGTTGTGACTTTGTAGGGCATTTGGCAACATGTCAGACATTTACCGTTTTATATATATAAATCTGAATTACTGAGCCACACACGTGCATTTACAACCTATTTCTAATGGGATGACAGTAAAAGGCTTTTCAAATACAGCGTGTTTAATGGTTAAACATACTTTTTGTGAAACTCTATCCATCTCAGTGCACGCAAAGAATGAAATTAGATTGCTGTGATTGGTTGTGCCACATTAGAAGTGTTTGGCGATAAAGATATTCCTGGAGCTTGTGAAGAAAGTCAGATAGGGTGGATTTTCCATGCTTGTGTGCACTAAGAGTCTGTGTAAATAAAGTGAAAGGGCTGGTAGGGCTCTCTCAAGGCTTTCCTCTCTGTGCCCAGACCTTATAAGGAGGCTTGGTGATCAACAGAGCAGACGCTGGGACATTTGATCCACAGAGACAAATGGAGAGCACTTGCACTGGAAACAGTGGGCAGCGAGGCAGTCTGGGGGAGGGGAGCTCTCATGGTTAACCATCCTGAAGATATCTCTGTTATTTCTTCACTCCTTTCCATTAGGGATACAAATGTGTGGAGGAGTGACGACATCTGGAAGGAACTTTATTTTTTGGTCTTTAATGTGTGAAGTTATTCTTGACACTGTTAAGTTTTACCACTAATGTGAAAAGAAAGTTGAATATAATTGTTGCTGATTCACTGGAGCCGTAAAGCCGCAGGGATGAGAAGGTGGTGCCAACGTTTCTGAGATTTCAACATGAAAGAGATGAAACACGTTGACTCCCAGGAGTTGCTGACAGCAGAACTGACTTCCAGGTCACGATGGGTGAGGATCATCCACAGGGTGCAGACCTTTGTACTAACCAGCAAGAAAACAGCTGGTCTTGGGCTCTCTCTCACCACCCATCCTCCCTCCGCCCGTCACTCAACCCACCAAGTTAAAACTGACTCAACGACACGAAACAGACACTCCCCTTACCACCAACCACAATTTCAGACAACCTACAGTTGTCTCAAGGTTGCACCATCAGAGGGAGTTTTGACGATCTTAGATGATTGCAGGGTGACTGTGAGTCTTCCTCAGGACACTTGCATGAGTGCTCCTCTGGCTTCTCAGTTGTCTGTATTTTCTTGACCGTACACTGAACTCAACAGCGTGACAGTGTGAGGAGCGATCATGCAGGCTCATGCAGGGTTTCAAGTGGCTGGATGGATGTGAAAAAGCAAGGAACGGGTCTTGCAAAAAAAGTAGGAAGGGGAGACAACTAATAGAAAACTAATGAGGCTGCATACACATGAGCTTTGTTTGTTCACTGAGTGATCTGCCATGAGAGCATCTTCCTGGTCCAGCACTCATATCGGTGTGTCTTCATCTCTGATCACTCACTGAAGCCCCTGCAGGTTCCACGTCATGTAAGCCCAAAGGGGTGAACGTCTATGACACTGAAAGGATGTGAAGACGTAGTGTTAAGTGAGTGACAGAGCTGTGCTGCAGCTGCATGGCTGGCAGGCCCAGGATAAAGGGGCAGGTGTGAGGACCGGACCACCTACGGTCCAAGCTGAGTACACACTGTTAACATTCCCTTTTCCGTCCCTCATAAACAGTGCAGGTGTGCCACCACATAACAGTCAGTGACATGTCAGGGTCATGTGAATCTGACCTTCATAACTCTGTCTCTCTGTTTTTTCACTATATTTACATTTTGACTTGACAATATTTAGCAGTAGTTGACAGAAGATTAAATGTTAATTGAGGAACTTAAAGTTGCCTACTAGATCTACAGAATTAAAACGTATAGATGTATTTTTCCAACCTTTCAGCGTACAACTTTAATACCATATAAATTTCACCTTGGTTATGCTGGATTCAAACAAGCATTCTTTGTCCACTCAATCAGCTGAAAGGCTGATTTTGGAGGCACATGGGAAGAAAATGAAGTTCTCTACAAAAGAGGGAACCAGCAAAGTCATTCTCTTTATAATTTTTCATTACTGCAACCGGATCTACTGCCAACACCTTAACATGACAATGATATAGCTTCATTCATTGGGAAACGGAGAAAAATTGTATCCTTCCTTTGATAGAAAAACGTCAATTGGGTCACCGGAGGGGTCGTACGCTGCCATAATCCCCTCAAGCAAATTGCACCCTGTAGAGAAGACACTGGTGCATCTTCATTGTTTTGCTATACTGTTGATTTTGAGCCTTCTGCTGCTTTAAAAACTTGTTTGTGGCTTCACAGTTGTAATACATTCATACAGTGAATTGGAGACAGGCTGGGCGAGGTGGTGGTTTGGTAAAAGCTAATGAATAACCAAATAATTATTACAACGCTTGAGCATTAAACTTAGTCATTGATGAGAATGTCATTTGTTGTTCTCATCCATCGTAAAACCCTCTTTTGCCCTGAAGTCATGATTTACACAGCAAGAGGCCCCTCGGTAAACTGAGGGAGCAGACGTACTGCTCAAGGGCTCCTCATTCATCTCATCATCCCAAGGACACTGACAGCTGGCCTTCGTGACGGGACAATGAGTCCGAGAGGAGATCCAGCAGCGACACGCTGGCCAAGGGCCCTTTCTGCTCTCTCTCTCTCTCTCTCTCTCTCTCTCTCTCTCTCTCTCTCTCTCTTGATCTCTCTCTCTCTCTCTCTGAAGGGGTTAAAGTCTTAATCCGCCTCTATTCTCTACGGTATAAGGATTAGCCAGACAAAGTTTAATGCGCACACCTTCAGGTTAGGGACCAGAGCATGATCCCTGCTCTGTGGCTGCACCGCCTGTCGACTGTTTGCAAAACAACATGCGGCCTCCTCCACACCCATTGTCTGCGGAGGTGCAGAGGCCGTCTGTAACCAAGAGGGTGACCACCCTAATTTCAAAGCCTTTTATGTGGCGAGAATGGATTGTGTGACTTGTCCCTCTGCACTTTCTGCATATGCACTTTGTCACCACTTAACCCCTCAGCTAGGTCATGATTGAGATAGAATTTGCATTAATTAGCAATGAAATAATCGTTGGTTATGTAAACAACGGTATAAATGGAGCAATTTCACAGCTCGCACTGCTGACCCTCAGAAGGGGTTTTGTTTGCTGCAGCTCAGAAGTATATAAATATTCAATTGCCTGTTAGCCACGGCTGCTGCTAATCCTGCACAGAAGTCCCTGCCAAGTCGGAACATATTTGAGGGCAGCTGGATAATAAATCACAGGAGCTGCAACACAGAAATATAGCAAAGAGCATGTTGTTTATGGTTTTTGTTCTGGAGCGATGACTGTTCTGACAGTGGGACTCACGAGACAGGCGACTAAACCCATCAGGAACGTGAAGCCCCAGCGTGGACTGTCAGAGGTGAGGCAGGCAGAATGAAAGAACAACACAACTCGCTGCACAATAAAGTGTAAAGACTGTAAACTGGGTACTGTAATGTTTTGAAAATGATACGCAGGCTCTTGTACAGTGTGTGTCAAAGTGTCAGGTGTGCCAGGGGGGCTGCAGTGGGAAAAATCTTTAGGTCAGGGGAATAGCTTTACCAGTTGGTCTTTTCCTTTTGATTGGCAAGAAGAAGACATGATTTAAAGAAACAAGTGAAGTTTAAAACTATTTAAAATACATCTGTAAGACAGTGGTTGTGACTATGAATACAGATTTAGTGTACTATAAAAGTCATAACAGATGCAGACTAAATAAACTGTAACTACATATAACTTGCCCAAAGACCCTAAAAGATGTTCATTTTATGTTCCTTTTGACAATATATTTATTCATTTATTTTTTCCAATCGCAATCAATGTCAGCAGAAGAACTGAATGAGATATTAAGTGTTATAAAGTATTTGAAAGCCCTTTTTATGGCTAGCCGTTTTCCAGTGCGACATTGTCTGACAGAAAATGAGGACATTCTTTTCCCTCTGCTGGTATTCATATGCCAAGATTCGTCTCAAAGATCTTACGGAGTCTGACTGAAAAGCTCTAATCACACAAGTGGAAAATTATTAACGCTCTCAAACACTAAAGGGAAAATTGCGTGCCGGCTGCCTCGACTTTTACTTTTTACAGTACAATAATTCACTCAAACTGTTTATTGGCTTAAGCAAGCGGATACTGGTATGTTGTGTAAGTGAAAACAGGTGTCCAGTGCTGTGGCTGCATTGAAGACATACACTCTACAGTGTCTGTACTGAAACATATGGTGTCCTTCTCATATCTCTGATATCCATCTGTAACATTCCCTGTGTGTACTTTTGCTTATTGCTCACATAATCCATATAAAAACAATGTTTTTGAACATGTGTGAAAACCTTTAGCAGTAGTGCTATACATTGGGTGTCTGGGGAGATTCCAAAATTAGGTCTACAATAGCCAGGCAATATTCAAATTTGGTTTACAGCTGAAAAGCAGACCACATATCCCACAGAGAGACGCTGAAGCAACTCTGAGAATATTGTGGCTTATTTGTGTGACACTCAGGGATGTAAATTGTTGCCTTTGCTCACACCACTGCTGTCAATCAAGTCAGACAGCCACAGCAAGCAAGCATGCGCTTGCTCAAGCAATGACTGCCACAATCTCATGTTTATAATAGTGAATGGAAAATCCAGCCTGTTCCTTCCAAAACACAGATTTTAGTCCTCAAGGACACAAGGAATATCTGTGAATAGTGATATGGAGGATATTGTATACTTCCTTCACAAATGGAAAAGGTTTGAGTAGATGCTGTGTCGACATTTCTCAGTCACAGACATTTCCACAGAGGCCGAGTGGTACGTCCCAACCTACCCATGATGTCCAGTGGGCGGCTCTGCTGAAGCTGAAGCTGATTTGACTTGAGAACCAGAGAGCATATATAGAAAAAAGTCGTTACTTAAAAGTTGGATCCTGCTGCACAGTGAACTGGTAGGGACAGACTGATAAAAAGTAAGTCAACATTTTGAAGAATAATGAAATATCACAAAAGTAGATGAACCACTTAATATCTTAAATTTTAATTTAATTTGATTCTCAATGTCATTCTATCATAAGTATGATAGTGTTGCCCTTTTGTTTGCACTTAATTGGCCACATCTTTTGTCTATCATCAGTGGAAATACATAATTGGTTATTGATTTGAACTGTTATGAATCTTAATCTTATATGTTAAGTAAAATAAAATAATACTTTTTATTTTGTCTCAAAATGCAATTGCAGTGCCCAAATCCAAAAGGGAGAACAATAATATTTTAAAAAAGACAAAAAAAGTTTTGCAAACAATGTGGAAGAGGAAGGTATGAAGAAGTTGTGCCAAATTAATAAATACAATATAACAAAACAAGGCCTACAATCTTTTCTACAAGATTGTAGAAAAGAAAGAATAGAAAATCTATAACCTGTCAATTTAAGAAAACTCACAATACAAATAGGGTACCAACCAACAAAGAACCATTTTTAACATAAAACAACCAACATGGCACAAAATGTAAATGGTTCCCAATAAATCCACAACCTCCCTTCTCAAACTTTTTATTTCTAACATGACCATCAATGTCAGCCGAGTACATGGCTGCTGAGCTCTTTTGTTTCCAGGGGTTGGCTCCAGTCGGTGACAGCCAATAGTGATGGTTTCCTTGAACCCCACAAGTGGACAGAAATCCATTAACTCAAACCAAAACCTGGCACAAGAAAGAAAGAGAAAGACAACACGCCCATAATTGGCACATAGCAATCGATACGGACAGAAAGCGTTCAATTTCATAATCATCTTTATTTCAGACACAAGAGTCCATTAAAAAAAAAAAAAAACATTCACGAATACATAAAACAGTATAAAAACATCAGAAGTAGAATATTCATAACCAAGTAAAATAACACCCTATTTTAATAGACACCAATGCCTCCACAAGGGTAAATGGTATTTCCCAGTACTATGCTTTGGATCAGTCAACAGCCTTATTCTGGGGTTCAGAGAGTCCTGTGGCCTGCGTATAGATTCATGCATCAGATTCCTCATGAGAGCCTGAAAAGAAGAGACTCCTGCTAGAAAGAACATCGCCGTAACGAAGAGCCAGCTTGTTCCACACATGATCACTCGCAGAACTTTAGACATTCTTGGAGCACCATCACACACAGCACTTCAAGGATAATCCGAAATTTTGCACATATAAAAGATTGCACACGATTGTCTTTTAAAAAGTATTTATTAGAAGCTTTTGTTGCTGAGGTCCAGTCGGGGGTGCGTCATAAGTCGGACGGCCATCTGTGGAAGCAACAGGACAATTAATAGGGTGTTGCAATGTATGTGATTATGAGAGTAGATTATTTCTGTGGGTGTTGATGCACATGTGCTGAATGTTTGAAGGTGTGGGTAAGAGTTGTGTGTGTGTGTGGGTGTGTGTAGAGCTTCTCCTCTTGTGTTCAGGCCGGTGTCCGGGTAAAAGATTCCCCTTGGAGGGACACTGCGAAAGAAGGTTCCAGTCTGAACCAAGAGGAAGAGCAAGTGGGGGGTGTTGCACAGTTTTAACAGGGTTTAGGCTTTAGTTTATTATTTAGGTGTTTGGTTTTTAGGTTTATTTGATAATATTGGGTTTTGTTTCATTGATCTATAGTTATGGTTTTGATTTGATTTGGAGGATTTTAACTTAGATTTAGAAAACTGTTGTTAACTTTATTCACCTATGGAGTTTTTAATGGTTTAGTCCAATGAAGAAGACAGTTTTTAAGGTGCCTGTTACCACCACTCATGGTTCTGTTCTGCTGCCGGAGAAGCCACACTCCTGTTTCCTCCCATGTACTTTTTGCACTTTGCACTTTTTATTTGCCACGCACTTTTAAAAAGAA
>OMNM01012624.1:3490-18107 GCA_900302745.1 Parablennius parvicornis | reverse complement strand
AGACTTGAGGGCTCGCCAGGCGTCCGCCACTGCAGACGGAGGCAGAGAAAACTCACGAGTTCACAAAGTGAACTGAAACATTCAACCTGCTTATTCTCAAACAAACAAACCCTAACATTATAAAGTTCATACATATTTCATCATTCAAATCAAATCAGTGTGCAAAACCATTAAAACACACAAGATCCTGATTTAAGAAACATGTATGATTCCAATATATGAACAACATAATGCTTTTGTCAGTTATTTCTACATTAAGAACGTTTCTTGTCAGCACTGCACTACATACAGAGGATTCTAACGGTTTTACTCTAAAGTCCTTGGTGAGAAAAAACTAAAAAGCACAAAAATTAAAAAGCCTACGTATATTTCTTCAACATCTTAATTGTAGTGATTAGTCTAAAGTTACAGGAAAACTATTGATCTTAAAAAATATTCTGATATTTTAAGTTGTTCTACTTTTGATTGTCAGGACTTAAATGAAAAAATGATAATAAAACAAAAAAGGATGTGAATTTGCTGTTAAAGAGGAAAACTCTTTATGTTAATTTAAACAAATGTGTAAAACATGAAACTACATATTACAAAATAATTGATCGTTTAAATTTTTTTATTTTTTTTTTTAAAGAGCGTTTCCAAGAGTAAATGAAGAAAAGCCTGCAGCCTGTGAGGGCTTTTTGATCCACTTTCTCAGCAGTTCTGCTCTTCAGTGCAACCACCAATCTTTGTTTTTATCAAATCCATTTCTTTACAAGCCACTGGGATCAGTGACCTTTTCCTCTGGTTGATTGTGTGAAGACGAACAATTCCTATTCAACAAGTTCAGTGTTCCAGAGTTCACCTTCCCAGTTCTGCGTGTTCACCTGTGATTGGTCCGTCGTCCTCGTCGAAGTCAATCCTCACGCCGCGTCCCTTCCCTCTGCTCACGCCGCAGCCGCCGCCTCTGCAAAGAGAAATGGGCACGACTCCGTACACGTAGGCCAACATGATGGGCACACCGATGCCTGCGGACGACACAAACACACACAGCGGTAATGATGAATAACATTTTACTGATTTACATGATTTACTGGATTTGACAAACGTCGGTGAAGAAAAACAACTAAAGCAACCCAAAGATGCAGCTTTTCTTTGCATTTAAGTGAATTTAATGTGGATTATATGCAGACTGTAGGAACGATGTAAAACTGACAGAGATGGTCCCGTTGTGCCCCATTTTTTAAATCTTAGGTGAAAATACTTTTTGAAAATTCAGTCTCGGAGGATAATGCTCCTTTTAACTCTCAGCCTCAGAGAGAAAACTATCAACTGGAATATCAAATTATTGACCCCCAAAACAATCAATGCTTTGAAGCTGAAAAACCTTTGACATGCTGCCACAGTTAGAGACACACACTTGTGACTAATGAAGGTATAACTTAAACACACATTCTATCACATATGGGACTTACGTAGTTACGTAGTTTCTTCATTTCTATAAATTGAGGTACAGTTGAAACCAGAAGTTTACATACACTATACAAAAAGACAATGATTTTATTTCTCACTGTCTGAAGTTAAATCAGACTAAACCTCTCCTGTTTCAGGTCAGTTAGGATTACCAAAATTATTTCATTTTGCTAAATGCCACAATAATGAGAGAGAGAATTTCTTAGAAAATGTGTCATTTTTCTTGGTACATTTCTTTTGATTTTCCCATGATTTCAAACAAAGAAGCAGAGTTTTGAGATGTGGCCTTAAAATACATCCCCAGGTGTGCCTTCAATGAACTCACATGTTGTCAGTTAACCTACCAAGAACTTCCAAAGCCATGGTGTCATCATCTGGGCTTCCCCACACTGATCAAAGACATGGTACTTTTTGTGTATGTAAACTTTTGACCTCGAAGAAAGTAATAAAAAACTCTCTAAGAAATTCTCTCTCTCATTATTGTAGCATTTAGCAAAATGAAATAATTTTGGTAATCCTAACTGACCTGAAACAGCAGATGTTTAGTCTGATTTAACTTCAGACAGTGAAAAAAAAATCATTTTGTGTCTTTTTGCAGTGTATGTAAACTTTTGGTTTCAACTGTATCTGCGGCTTTAGCCGCAGGGATTATACGTCCTCATTGTGTTTCTTACCCACGCTGACGGCTGCGATGACCGGGGCAGTGATGATGGACAGCGCCACGCCGCCAGTAATGGCCAGATTCCTCCTGTGGCGAGACGTCTTCTTCAGCTCGTAGTGAGCGTGAATCTGAGGAACAGAAATGTATATGAGCAAAAACAGAAACTGAGTCGCAGCATGCCGAGGAGTGAGAAAAGTTCTGAGCACCGGTCAACGTTAACACGTGTGACTTTCTACATTTCACCTGGTTCAGCTTGTTCAGTGTTTATTAATGTGATTAATGTGATGACACAGCAAACATGGAGGGAAAAAGAAGGAAGCAACAAGTATTCAGGGAATTTCTTCCCTGTGAAGACAAAACTGCATTTCATCTGCAATTCTTTTTATTATTGAAGTAGTGCACCTTGAAAATAGAGGGCAGATTGCAAAAGGTTTTGGGGGTAATGAAAATTTTGTAAAATTAAAAAAAAAAAAGTTAATCATATATCATGTAGCTTCAAACTGGTAAGGAGGAAAATCTGTTTATTTCTGGCAGTAATATGATTAATAAATATGTTGAAAATGACATGTATTGATGACCTAATGAAATAAAATTAAAAGAAAAAAGCAATTAGCAGCACTGAAAGTGATCTTTTAAAATCCTTTTAACTCGACAAACATAACCCACATAGCAAATACATACATCATTAAATCTCCTTTTCATTGTTAAGTCTGCATGTTCATACTCATGTTCATTCATACCGCTTTAAAACTATCCAGGAAGTTGAGAGCAAAAGCTGCTTCCTTACTGCTGCACTGAACCGATATTCAGAAAGTATCTCAAGTACTAATGTGTGAGTGTGAGACCATCACAGCTTCTGAACTCTTCATGTCTCAATATGAAGGAAGTAAACTCAGTGTGCGGGGAAGCTACTCTGTCTCCACTTTAATCTGCAGGTACTCTGTGAAGTTCCACTGTTTACCAGAAGACGGGGCTGATGAATTTAAATTACATGTACTTCAAAAATCCGTTATGGGTTAATGTTTCTAAGTAACAGATTTTTAAGGGAGTTCCCTTTAAAACAACATCGTAGTGAAACTAAGAGGCTGTAAAACTGTGAATTCCTGATGATCATAAAAGGAGAGTTATGAAACACTGGCCTTAAACTACATTGTGTTGCATCCTTTCTGAGGTCACCACTTCCGGTTTCAGAAGCCGAGTGAATGAAAGAAGAACGCAATGCAAGACGATCATACAGATAAAGAAAAGTCTGTGTTGTTTCTGAGGGTAACTCCAGATGATTAAAAAAAAAAAAAAAAAACCTTGCCTAATTAAATGACCCTACAGTGAAAGTGTCTGATGTTCATCTGAGAAACGCTCACGTTTCACCTGTCTCCCTCTTCGACCTCACGGCTCAGCATAACAATCTCCACTGTGTATTAGTAGCACAACCTGTTCCTCCTCTCTCTTCCTGATCTGTGGGGTAGGTCTTTGTGTACCGGCTGCACTGAGAAGACTACCTGTTCTTCCTCTCATCTCCTAACCTGGTCTGACACAGACTGAAGCTGAGGAATCTTTAAAAACAAAAAGAAAAAAGGGAAAAAAAAACAAACAAACATTGTGCAACTTATCAGCTGACCACGGTGTCTCACCTTTCGGCCGACGTAAACAGGGATGCCGATGACCATGGCGGGAACAGCGATGCCTGCGATGAGGGTGATGCCGACCGGAGCACCGATCAGAGTTCCCAGTTGCCACAAGATCTTCTTCTTCCTGCTCCATGGCTTCTTCCCCCAGAAGGTACAGCCAGAAGGACTGAGGAGGAGAAAACACAGCAGGAGGGCAGGGGTGAGAAAATGTGATTCAATGTGTGGAAAGAGGAAGATCTGATGATACAAACACATGATTTCACACAAAGCAGAAGCACACATACTTTATTTTGTATCAAACTCAGTGGTCATGCAGTTGAACTTTCTGTGTGGAGTTAAGGTTAACATGTTCTCCCTGTGCCTCTGTGGGTTTTTGTCACCAACATTTTCTTTGTATATTCCAGTTTCCTCCCACAATCTAAAAACATGTGACTGTTTCTCTCAGTGTGTTTCATCCTGTCATGGACCTTTAGTTGGTCCAGGGTTTATTCTGTCTTCAACAAGAGTCAGGTGAGATTATTTAAAGGACCCCCACGACCTTGAGTTGAATAAAGCCTTATAGAAGATACATGGATGGAATATGGAGTGATCATGCTGGAAGCATTAAACATTAAAGGTTGTGAGAAAAATCAAAGGCTGAAGTAAAACAGAAACCTGTGTTCCAAAGAAGTACTCCAATAAAGTATTTGTACTTTGACGCCTCAAACAAACTGGTTTATGTGACACCAGAAATATTTTTAGTATTGGCTCAGTCTTAAAACGAGACTTTAAATGTTCATGGGAGCAGTTTGAAAGAAATCAGTTTTTCAAGTTGGACAAATAGAAAAGCCCATTGAGCGGTCAGACTGGACAGGAAAAACAAATCCCTACCCGGAAGTCAAACGGCAGCTCAAACAGAAGAAACTGGCTCACTGGAAACTGAGTTTATTATTGGATGGATACAGAGACACGCCTCATGCTGTCCTGGTGAAGAAGCTGAACACTGAAAACCTGTTTTCTTGTCACTGACTGTAGTTCTGCTCTGTGATGTGAGTATGAACAGGTGGAATGATTGCATGTTGCCTCATTTTGTCACGAAGGCCACATGATTTAATCAATTAATCAATTTCACTTCTGTGCTTGTGCCCTGGGACAAAGACTGAACCTGTGACCTGGACACGGTGTGAGTACCTGAGGTAGTGCAGGTCGGAGATCTCCTTCATGCAGAGCCAGCAGAACTCACAGCCACACACGGCGCAGGTCATGTGGTTACAGCTCCCGTCGTTCATCTTAATGATGTAAGCGCCGCAGCGAGGACACGGCTTGATGTCATCAGCTGGAGACGGACAGACAATCAGCTTAGTGAAGGAATGTTCAGACATGGAAGAAATGTAAGTGTTTAATAACTGAAACAAAATGAAGCAAAACATTTTTTTTTAAAGAAAAAGTGAAAGAGGCGAGTTAAAACAGCTGACACAACCTTCACTTAGTCTTAGTATTTCTGCAGATAATCAGATAAGGATTAAAAATATCTTGTTTTGCTGTGACTGAATGCAAGAAGAATATTTTGGAGGAAAAAACTATTTTATATTCAGATTACCTCAAAACGTGTTTTTACAGACGTGTTTGAAAAGACAATTTCTTTTATTACTTTTAAGTTTTTCAAAGTCGTTGAATTAATATGACATATAATAAATGTACTGTATGTAGTAATGCCTCACTTAAAGCTTGGAGCATTTTTTGACAAATCTGCAGTGGTTGTATGTTCTAGATTTTATAGTTCAATAATTATGTTGTAACGTTAAATGCATAAATCAAGTTAATCTACAGGAGCAGTGGCAACGATCTCAATGTTTAGCAGAACAGTTTAACCATGTGTTATATGATGGCAATCATTGTACAGTAATTAGTTTAAAAGAAACAGGAAGAAATACAGAAGTTACCAAATACTGTCACTGTCTCACAAAAGGCTTTAAATAAACATAAATCAAACATTTGTTTCGTTGTTACTCCATGTCTTAGTTTATAATCAATCTCATTGGACTTAAACATAAAAGAATAGCTCTGAGATGATCCCCTTTCAAAGCTTTTCCTGTTGGCAGTGAGATCAAAGCTCATTAGAGTAATGGATCGGACAATAGCAGCACTTTGTCCTCTAAACCACCTAAAGAGAGAAACAGACTAAAAAGAGGACAAAACTGAAAAAAAAGGACCAAGCTCACTGCGTATTCTGCTCACGGGGAAAACTCGCTGCTCTTTAAAGAGCATTTTGGCATTTTAACTTGAAGTTACTCTGACAGATGTGGTGAAAATGTGTGTGTGTGGGAGTAGCTGGTTTTGTTTGCGTATTCCGCTGACACAACTGGACTCACTCCCTCTGTGTGTCTGTATGGAGTGTATGATGCAGCAGGTACACACAGAGACACACAGACAGGGACTTTTTTTTATGAGTCACTTTCAGTCTTCTGGACAGATGTCAGTTCCTCTGAATACTTGGCACCGTGATCAGACTGGGAGTGATATAAGGAGGGATGGAGGAGGAAGAGAAGCAGCTGGAGAGATTTATTTAATGGTGTTTTAATCAAAAAAAGATTAAAGACGTGGATCCAAAGGAGGAGACTTGTGGAGAGTTTTATGTTTATATCAGACACACGGGGAACATTTGGGTGCGGCCCCTCAGGCCCAGGTGTTGTGTGTTTAGCAGATTTTGCTTTTGGAGCTGCACGCAAGCAGATTTTGTCTTTCACTGAATCCAAACTGGGCAGCACACTGGTGGCGTTAGAGTGAGAATATCCTGGTGTGCGTGTACATACAGTATGTGAATGTTGCTTTGATCCACTGCAAAAGCTGCAGCATTAACCAGAAGAGGGCTTCACCTACTCTAATAATGTCACTCAGGAGGTTAAACTGCTGGTATTAGTAGAATTGAACTGGGGAGCTTTAAATGACATTTTGCAGAACCTGAGAAAGCCACTTGATAAATTTATCATCTTACCAGTCTGACCTGACTTTAGTCTACACTCAAATGTTTTGGTGACAGTTTGAAATGAAGAATGACAGGATGGAAGATGCTGTAGCCACAAAACTACTGAGGGGACGAACTGTGATATAAATAGTGTCTCAGGCTTGACTGAACGCTGCACACTCCCCCAGAGGTGAGAGCGGAGACGAGCTGTAATCAGACGAGAGACGAGCTTCAATCAGAGCTCTGACAGTGACGAGAGTCTAAGATAAAGAGCAGCAGAGATGGAAAGGCAGAGAGCTTCACAGGTATGAAAGATGTTTTCAGATTTAAAGGAGACACACACAGACTGGTGTGCATGGTTGTTTTAGAGCCAATCTCTCTGCTGGGAGTCAGAGACGAGTTGATGTGTGTGTTTGCAGGAGCTCACCGGGCCCCTGCTCCTGTGTGTAGCTGGGGGAGTGGTTGCTGTGGGTGTGCAGGGACTGCGCTCTCTGCTGGCGGGCCGAGTCGCAGGTCTGGTTGGGATGCCAGGCCTGCTTACAGTGGTAGCAAAACTCTGCGCCGCAGCCTTCTCTGCGACAAACCAGCCTGGGACAGCTGGCACAGCCTGAGGCGATCACGGCAAACCTGAGAGGAGAGAGACCAAGGAAGGAGGTAGATAGAGAAGAGGGAGTGAAATGAGTTATTATAAGACCAGTAGTCAAGTTTCAGACTGAAGGAGTTGCTCGTGAGATTGAGCACATCCAGACATAAACTACATTGCACCTGTACACAACCAGCACAGGCACAGTTCTTCACCACAGCCATGACACATCAGGAAGTTCTCAACCCAAAGCAACAGTGTAAGTATCTAAAACCAACAATACAGAGACTGCATGTTAAAATATTGTCACCATGGTAACTAGGGAAACAGACATCATTTAAAAAAGCTCTCCTTTCTTATATCTAAATGGAAAATCAATCCCCAAACCTGAATTCCAACATCTATGGAAGTTATAAATGCAACCATACTGAAATATAAATAAAAAGAGATGACAAAACATTGTTCCTCTTGTTGCTCGGTTACTGTATTATTCATTTATTTATTTGACCTTCGTTTACTACTTTCATTGAAACCAGTGTCTAATTTCGAGTTTTCTTTTGTTTACCCTTCAAATGGGTCAATTATTTTTCATTTAATTCATCAATTCATTAGTTCTTTCTTTCTGCAAACCAAATATGTGTCATATATTAGACATACTGTATGTATGTATGTATGTATATTAAATATTGTTTGTTTTGTGTTGCTCATTTTCATCCATCCCATAATCCAAAAACATGCATGTGAGGTCAGTTGATTATTCTGAATTGCCCCTAGGTGTGAATGTGAGTGTGTGGTTTGTCTGTCTGTGTGTGCGTCTGCCCTGTGATGGACTGGCAACCTGTCCAGAGTGTACCCTGCCCTCGCCCACAGCCAGCTGGGACTGGCTCCAGCCACCTGAAACCCT
Source organism: Parablennius parvicornis (assembly GCA_900302745.1). Taxonomy (NCBI): domain Eukaryota; kingdom Metazoa; phylum Chordata; class Actinopteri; order Blenniiformes; family Blenniidae; genus Parablennius; species Parablennius parvicornis. The sequence continues at coordinate 9,938 of OMNM01012624.1, read as the reverse complement.
GAAGTGGATAAGTGGGAGAGAAGATGGATGGATTTTCAATCATACTTTATTTTTATACCTATTGCCATCATACCATAATTATAACAATTAGAACTATTGTTATTATGATTATGATTATGATGATTATTATCATCATTATTGTTATAATAATAATAATAATATCATTATTATCATCCATGATTTTATTGTTTTATTTCACTTTGAACAAACCAGTGTTACATCGAAGACACAAAACACAGCAAACGCTGAAAGAGGAAACGCTAAAGACAAAAGTGTAATATGCAAATCAAACATCATGGTGTACACAGTGTACTCTATATCTCGTTGTCGCAGCATTTCCGTGCAACTCCATGATCTCAGACGGCGTGACATATCCAGGCAATTAGCAACATATTACATAACTGAGATGTAACTTCAGATAAGCTGTACACACCATTTCCTAAAGCAGAACTCAACATCTCCAGTGTGGTCACTAATGGGAACGTTATGAAGCCTGAGAGGCCTCTGAAGAATGAGAAGATTTGATCAATGGAGTTTCTAACAGCACAGAAAGTTAAGTGGAAAGACGGCCTGAGGTCAATCAGTATGGATTTCAGAGAGGAGAACAGTGGGAAAGAAGGCAGAAGGGAGATTGGGAGGAGTAACTGTGTTTAGGAGTCAGAATATCAAAATTCTGATTATCTCTGTTCTACTGTGTTGGAGTGGGGACTATGGAATACCACTATCCAGGAAAGGGTTAATTATTACCTCCGCCAAGGAGGTAATGTTTTTGCCAGGGTTTGTTTGCCCGTTTGTTAGCAGGATTACGCAAAAAATCTTGATGAGAGCTTCCTAAAAAAAAATTGAGAAGATGTGTCTTGACCCAACTTAGATTCCATTAAATGTTGAGAGTGATCCGGATAACCATCTGGATACAAAAAAATATCAAAGGTTTCTCCCCTTTACTTATCATTGAGCCGTTTTCAAAAAATCCTATCTCTTGAAAATCATATCTGATTGAGTTGTAAAAATTCAGTGATCTGTAGGATGGTCATATCTAGTAGGGTGCAACATTTTATTCTGGATCTGTTCCAGAATTATGTCGGGAAAAATTACGGGAAGTTAACATTGGAAACCCCATTTCCGAGTGTTAAAAAAATCATAACTCATAGAACTTTGTTTCGATTCTCTTGAAATTGGACATGTATATTTGGAGGATTATTGCTCTGAATTGTGCCAATTTTGGTCTGGCTCTGACCCAGATTAACGATATGACGGCACTTTGAATTTGGGAAATTTTATTATTGAAAACGCCATTTGGCGGAGGCCTGTGCTCTCTGAGTGTTTTTCTAGTAATGCAAGCTATACCTGAATATGTACCCATCTTTAATTAGTGTCGTGGTAAACGAGAACAGAGTAAACGCCCGGTACACCCTGGACAGGTGACCAGTCCTTCAGAGAGCAAACGCACACAACTGAAACACCACAAATTAATGTTTTTGGTCACTGTAACTAAACACAAAGAAAGACTCCCTGCCAACCCCTTGACAAACTTCATAAAGTGTAATATTTCTCAATTTTGGAAAAAGACAAAAAAAAGCCCAACAAACCAATTCTGTTTTGTGCACTGATGTTCATCCAGCACACGTTGGCAGGAATTAGGGTAAATTCAGAAAAAGTAAATGACGGCATATTGCAGAACCATAAGGAAAAAGCAGGAAATCAAAGAAAGGGTGAGAGACGCAGATCTGAAAGAGTGTCAATCAGTGAAGAAATCACAAAGGATGCCTGTCATGACTGACTGTCACCAAGCTAAGTGGGAGAAAACATGTTGGAGGAGCGAAAACAAAAGCAGAGTGGGATTTTAATGTTTTCTTCCTCCTCAGCACTGACAAATAACAAAGACGCTGTCACTTTGCTGCACACTAGTTTGTGCTTTTAAGTGCTTCTATTAAAAGGAAAAGGAGCATGGAAGAAGTGATAACACCACCAATTGTTTTGGCACGCCTCCAACGCAGCAGCGCCAACATGTCCGTCATCACCACCTCTAAAGAGGTTGTGACAGGCCCGTTCTCACCACACATTGAATTAGCAGATATCGGAGGAGACGGGAGTTCACTTTCTCCGGACAAGACAAGACAAGATGTGGCATTCCTGCAGAGACGCCTCAGTCTGCGTCAGCGTGGACTTGGACATCAGTTCAAGCTCAAAACAAACATCTGCACAAACCATCCGACGGCCCTACTGTAATTTAAAAGAAGAAAGCTGTTTCCAATAAGGCTGGAAGGTCACCGAACGGACTCCATGCCTAAATAAGTGCATAAACTTTGGGTAAGCGAGGCAAACAAAAACACAGAGATGCCGGTTTTGCATTTTTTTCCAGCAACATCAGCACTTTGGTTCAAACTCCTAAACAGAAACAGAGCAGCGGCTTCAGATGACTAATGAACAAGCTCTCCACAAGAAAGACACTTTGTTAACCATTCCTCTTTTTAGAAAAATACTCCGTCTCACCACTGTGTGAAAACCTGGTTTGTCATCCGAGACAGCTTTTTAAGGCATTGTAAATTATCATTTACGAGGCAAGGTCGTTCATATTACAGTGTTTCATTTTTTGCTCATAAGGGACTTTCTCACTGGCTGTAAAATATGATACATTAAATAAATGGTTTTGAAAATACAAAATAAATAAATACAAATAAAAAAGATGAATGTAATTAAAAAAAATAGGATAATAAAGCAAATTGACTGAATCAAAAAATTACAAGGTGAAATGAAAATATGAAAAAGTTAAGAATAATTCAATGCAAAGTCATCCATGAAGTCTCAGACACAGAATCAGCCATGCAGCCCTTAAATAAATAAAAGAATAAAGACTTAGAGTTAAATAACCTCTACAGTGACAGAGAAAAGGCAAATGAGTGAACAACAAAGATTTAACTAAATGAAAAAAGGGTTAACATGTAAAGGATTTCACTACCAGGGCTAAAATGAGCCAATTACCACTGAACAGAAAGTACAGCCGAGTCTTATGAAACATTATTAGATATTCAGGTGTTTGATTACCAGCTGGATAAGTAGACCAAGTGAAACTGTGACCTGATGAAGGAACATAGTCAATAATACAATTCAGTCAGGAACGACTGGAGACCCTGAACTGAATTTACAATAGATCTGTTCAATTATCAAAAAATTGTGATAAAGCTTCACATTTGAGGAAGCAGATATATTTTTGAAGTTTCACATAATATTGTGATAATATTATAGCACAATTACAACTCTTAGTCTGTGCTATCTTTTTTTAAAAGCAATGAAATAATGTATTTTTTAATATTTTTGCAACTATTTAAATGATCCGATTGGTTAAAATGTCTTCTTTTTAGTTTAGTTTTGTCTCTTGCTATGTTAAGTTTAGATTTGCAACATTTCATCGCTGGTGATAAATCTTCTTCGAGTCAAAAATGAGCAGACAAACCAACCAGCCAACATTCTCCTGCATAAGGTGTCACGGACTGAAAACTGCTCTTCTTCTGGCTACGGTACAAAGCTCAGGCTGCCACAGCAGCTTCTTCTCACGTCAGCATTGTTTAACAACTGGTGTATTATCATGCTGCATGGAGGGCGATTCAGAGCGACGTTTCCAGGACAAGAGGATGGAAAAAAACAGTCCGATAATAAAAATGAGAGAAGGTAAAACCAGGAGGGTGAAAGGGGGCATGAGCAGAAGTTTAACTGGTTAAACTTTTCTGTGTAGCACTTTTAAAATGGAGGTCAATAAAGTTTAGAAGCTTCACAGATGATTGACAAGTTTCTAATAGATAAAACAAAGAATGAAAGACAATAAAGCATTATTGGTACACTGAAAGTGATTCCTGAAACAGAGCAAAATTATACTAGATTAAACTATTAATCTATTAACTGTTTAACCTTAAGGACAAGTCTGAGCTGTGAGAGGGAACAATTGCACCTGTAGAAAGCACAACAATAACTTCACCCAGAAAGACCTCAATCCTGGAGTCACACTGGGGATCCTCTCAGTATGAGGTCGGAGTGCAAACCACTACACAACATCAAACCCACGTTCCATGATATAAATAAACAGGAAAAAGTATTAATGTAACAAAAGCAATAATGCTAGAAACCAAATAAAAATGAAGGTGGGATACAGCAGGACAGAATAAGATGAAATATTGATTCATAAAAGTTAAGAGTCATAACTCATTCTATTAAATCTAAATGGGAAAAATGATAAGCATGGCTGCTGACATGTTGAGGGAGAATACGCGCAGGTTGTCCTGTGACTGCGCCGCTCCGCCAAACAGCCACCAGGGAGTCCTGCTGAGTCCGTCGACTCACAGAGATGCTCGCAAACAGCGGTCTGTGTTGAACAACCAGGTGAGCTCACAACATCACTGCACCAGCGTGACTCACACAGAAACATGAAAAAAAAACACCGGCGCACATCGGCTGCCAAACACAAAAATCACGACGTGCACGCAAAGTCCAGCGAGCACGTATTGATCTGCTTAATTAATTCTCAACTCCTGTTACCCCTGGCAACATTGCTTCTTATGCTGCAATGATAGTCGCCATAGCAACTGACAGCCAGAGGACCCGTCTTTGTTCTCACTGGATACTCTGCTCTGGCAATCATACAGGTCTGGACCTTATTTGGCAGCAGTAGACAGCAGGTCAGAGGTGAGCCGCTGAGCTCTGACGGTTTGAAGACCTCAGACAGTTTTAGCATGTCCAGATTTTTACTGAAACTACTGGAAACGAGGGATCAAAATGTCGGAAGCATCTTCATGAGGAGTCACTGTTGTCTAAAGAGGTGACAGACAAAACCCTTGTATTCGTCATATTGTGTCAGAGGTTTTAAATCCATATAATAAAAGGTTTCTTTTATCACAGGATAAGCATCAGCAATAATAGAGCTTAGGAAAAATTACAAGAAATAAGAAATGCTGTGTACCTCTTGGCAAAGATAGAAAGAAAGCAGATCCCTCACTCTGTGGAAAAACATAAGAGTCAACAGTGTCCACTTGTACCAGTACAAATTTAAATATCCATTTTTGGACTTTACAAAGCCGCTAAATGGCTCATAAACAGCGCTTAATGAGCAAAAGCCAAATGGTTGGTTTGGCACGGGTTCACACCTGTGGTTAATAGACATACACGACTTGCACATTTATGGCTCCAGTATTCTAAATGCACTTTAGAATTATCATTTAACCGATTAGGGCTTATAAGCACTCACAGACTAACATACCCCTTTAGAATTTAGGATTCAGTATCTGTTATCCCTCAATTTATTGACAAAAAGCTAATGATCCTCCAAGTTCTGGATTGGAATATGACACCCCCTACCAAGTGAAACATAACCTCTGGTGGTGCATCATGTTTCCATGACTACTGAGCATGTCAACATGGAGAGGCTCTCATTTAGGCTTTCGACTTGAAAATTGAAAAGAATAGGAAGAAGTAAGCAAAGAAGACAATAGTATGTCATCTTTTAGCAGCGTAGCTTTAGTTTTTTGCAATTACGGTTAGTGAAAATGTCTTTCAGTAACCAAATAACAATATCAGGAATGTCCTGGAGGAGGTGCAGATTAATCCTCCTTGACCAGAGAGAGAAGTGACGAGGCGGGTTACATCTTGCAATGGCACTGCAACACAGTCAGACACTGACACAGCCCTTCAGGCAGGACTCAGGCTGGTTTGGTGTTGTCTTCACAACTGCCCCGCTGCATTGTGTTCAGTCCCAAACACTCGAGGAAGTCAACCTGAGATTAAATGAAGAGCTCCATTGTGGCCTGATTGCTAATACTCGGATTCTTTAAGGAACTTCAGAGTGTTTATACAGCACATAAACCTGCTCTATCATCTGAAGATAAACAGAATATCATTATCTACAATGTGGGACATTTTCCAGGCATCTGCAATACAAGTCATATAATTCATGAGCATTTAAGCTGGTATATGTCTGTCTTGTCTTCCATGGTTATGTCATTGTAATGTAAAATCTAGGTCATGTCTGGTCTGAATCTCATCCGTCAAATCTAAGTTCAATTTTTGTGGCTGTTGTGTCACTCAAACACCTTTTTTTATTTTCAGGGCTCTTGTGACTGTGCAGTCAATGAATCTCCTTCACTGCGACGGCTTCCACCTGCGTCTTGTCAGCCTCCTCACAGCCTTCTGTGTATTTAGGTTTTCTGCTGCATCATGTCAGTTGCCAGGTCATCTCAGTTAAGTCTATATGCGTCTGTCTATTTTGTTCTGACCTTTATCCGAGGCTTGTCATATCTGTCCAGCTGCACTTTGACTTGGAGGATTAACTTTGAAGTGTGGGGATAGTTGAGACTTTTCCCAGCACAATTTCTTTCTCATGTTTCTCTTTTCTGAGCAAAGAAAATCATAACAAAAGAGGAAGAAGAGCTGGATACATCTGAATTCTATGTTATTAATATAT
>OMNM01012620.1:4046-15768 GCA_900302745.1 Parablennius parvicornis | reverse complement strand
TCGGGGTTTTTGTGTTTGTGTGTGTGTTGGGGGGGGGGGTGCATCAACTATTACGTTCATACCAAAGTCTTAGATTTGCTTTCTGTAGTTTCTGGACTGATAGTTGAGGGTCATCATGAGTTTTCAGAGCCGTGGGTTTGACCTTTGACCTTCCTCTGTTTCTTCTCCTCCGTCCAGGCTTCAAGTGCCCCGTGTGCTCTGTGTTCGTGTCCTCCGATGAGATGGATCTCCATCTGGTTCTGTGTCTCACCAAACCCAGAGTCACGTACAATGGTAGGAGCGACGGTTTTCTTTCTTCATATCTTCTGCTGGTGTGGGAAAATGGACAGTCGTGTGACTTTGAGCTGACCTCTGAAATGACACTTATCCTTTCAGTTTTCTCATGTCTTGGCAGGTTTTGACAACTTTAAAGGAGCTAACCTCCTTTACCCGATCACTTCAGCCCGGGTACTATTGTAAACTTCAGTCAGACAAGACAAAACAACAAGGATGGAGAATTGTTTCTGAGTCGGGCCTACTAAAAGTATCACGATGGGGGTAATCCTCTGATTTACAAAGGAAGTGCGAACTGTATTCCTCCCATGAGTCCAGGGATTTATAGATTCTCTGCTCTCGCTGGTGAATGAAGCCAGGATGAACAATCTCAACTCCGCCAATCACAGCACTTCACTTTCTCTCATGTTAAAGTTTCCGCTGCTCATGAGTGAAATGCTGACTTACCTATAGACATTAGAAAAATGTGACACCCCTTAATATCTCAAGGGTTTTTACGATCCCCCGATTGGTAATGACCACTTTATTATTTTAGTGATTAAAGAAATGAACAGCGTATGTTTTGTTGTTACTCGTTTGTTGAACACCATTGTATAAATGTTCGCTAATTTGCTCCAGGTGCATCTGTGTCTCTTAAACCAATAATCTACCTCAGACCTTTAGCTCCCAGTCAAGGAAGTAAAACAGTTCTTTGCACCCACTGCCGTTACGGTTCCAGGAGTATCATCTTGGCTGATGACGAGCAGCTTCTGTGCAGGGGCAATAAGAAGAAGACCAAAGTCAAACAATTACAACACTATAAAAGTCAAGGAGAAGTTAGCATTCTGGTTTAATGTGCTGTAAACCTGGAGAAGAATCACTTTGTACTGTTATCGATGCTGTTTTATTATGAATGACACATCTCCTTCATGGAAGGAAGATCAAAAATGGCAGAAATACTCGTGTCCTCCATTTATTCAAGCCACCGTAGAGAGGAATGAAGATTAGCAGTCGCACGCAGAGGCAGTTGTTCAGAGAGGGAGGCTGGAATACCCCCAGTGTTTTAGAAAGTTCAACCCTCAACTGGTGAACTTTTTAGCTTGAAAACGAGATCTGGATTTAGACGCTGGTGTCAGCAAGACGCAGAAAGTTCCTGTGGTGGTTTCGACTATGTGAGAAAAGTTCTGCCATTATAATGCAGCCACAGTCAAGAACTGCTGCGCTGCTGCTAAAAGTTTTGAGATCTATCTTAGGCTCTGTTTACACGTGTTCTAGTGAAAATGGCCAACTTTCATTGCAATTTGGCATTCGGAGAACGTTGCTTTTTCAAACATCCCAGTTTCCGCCTGCACGTAAACAAAGACGGCTTCTCTGAAATTAGTTACACAAGTAGATCAATATTCCTGATGGAGGCATCCGGAGTGTTTGTGCTGCGCCTCACAATTTAACAGCTTTTCTCCAACAAAATGTAAATTCACTACTATTTACTACACCATCATCGGCATACGTGGAGATGCATATATACGACCAATACTCATTTGGCCTATAGGATGTAGAAATTGACCGTTGGGCGGAGCTTGAAACTTTTACAACATACTGTTCTCTGTATGCATGTGTGCGTTGAGATCCAACAAATCAGCATTTTCAGTCTTTCGGACATTTTCATGCTCTTCAAAGTGCTGCCATCTGAATAACATTGGGCATTATCCACATTTTGTAACTGTATTTCATGAAGAGATGGAGTCCTCTCCTCTTACATGCTTTACTCATAAGTCTGTGGATTGACCTGACTCGAGGCCTCAGCAGAGCCAAATAATATAACTGTAGTTTCTACAGAGCTGAGATGAAAATTCAATCACTCGATCAATCAATCAATCAGCAGTGGTGGCGGGCACGTAGGTGCATGTACAGGTAACTAGTTGCAGGTAAGGGAAACACTGCTCCATTCATGAGACTCTGGCTTTCCGTCTGTAGGTCTGTTGGTCTATAACAAATGGACGTTGGTTGACTGTGATGACACTCTGCTCTGATCGTTCTCCCGCCGCCGCCACCGCGAAACGCCAATATTACGGCAGACGACGCAACCAGTCCTGATGTGTGTCTCTGAGCGCAGCAGCATGAGTCCTGCTCTTCGGCTTTCAGGAAAATAAGTTGTCTGGAGGATTTAGATTGAAGTGTTACGGTGTGATCAGTCACCGAGATATATGGTGTCATGTTAACTGACGACCAGCTGTCGGGATTCTCTCGCAACATAAATGTTAACCTCTTTTCTACTTTTATTTTTATATAAAACTAGAATGGCTGTTGTGGAAAAGTCTTTGCGTGCAGGCAGCTCATCCTTGACATCTCAGGCTTTTCTGAGACCAACTGGTTTGATGTGCAACTCACCACCATCTTCTCTTCAGTTTCACTTTCACTTCCCAGCCTCACCTCCAAAATCTTTATCACCTGTCATCTCCTGAAACAACAATTAACTTAACATTATACCCTGGTACTAGTTTTAAATTCTCATTTTATTAAATTGAAAAGTCAACCACTCATACATACGTGCTCATTATTTCGGGATTAAAGCCAAAATGCACAGCAGGTTTTTTTTTCCCCTAATGACTGTAATAAAAGTGACATTGTTACTATTTTTTGATACCACAGGATTCTTTATCACCATATAATCACATCTGAACGCAAAACCTTCCTACAACACAAACTATCCTGTTTCCAGTCGATCGTTGTCATGGAAACCAGCCTTAGACAGCAGAAAGAAAGTAAGTCACATGTTGTGTTATGCTTGACAACCCTGCTTTGTATTTTTAGAAACTGTAATTGAACCTTTATCAAGAACCTGTATCAGTAGTCGATATTGACAAGTAGACAAATGTAAGCACGTTTACTAAAATGCTTACTAAATAATTACTAAAGTATATATTAGGGCACCAATAAGTAATATGATATGACCTAGAACGTACACCGGCGTGACGAGACGTGAATGTAGAAAACCTGAAACTGCTTAAAGCCTAAACGGCGAGCCGACATTGATGTGACTGACAGACGAGATACGGAAAAGCTCAACTGTAAATCCCCCACGTTGCTGTGTTATGTGAACAAAAATCAAAAAGTGCACAAGAATGTTCCAGAAGGGATGAGCAGGCTTCATCAGCTCAGCTCCGACACCCTCCTCCTTCTAACGGGGCTTATAATTATCACCGTCACCAAATGACTAACTTTCTCATGAAACCAGACAATCACAGCTCGGCGGTTATGTAAGCAGATCCTCTCTCTGCCTGCCTCCCCGTCAAATCTTGTGTAATCTCTGTAATGTTTCCAAGACTTCAGCCTGGCGCTCCACTTCTCCTTGCTTTTATCAGAGATCTGCTCTGTGATGAAGGACATCCCAACTTTCCACCACCTCAACAGAGTGTGACTTTTTTTTCCTCTTTTGTTTTTGCTCCTCTGCCTCACGCTGAACATAAATACAGGCTTTCAAAAGGTCGATACAAACATCCCACATGGAAGTGTGTCTGAGATTTCTCACAGATTTCACAGTTCTGCTGCTGTCAACCATTCGGCACCGATGTGTGATATTTTGTATTGATGAAGGTGTTTTTAATATGATGCTACAGTATGGTGACCTTGTGCTCACTAACAGGAAACGCGTCGAAGACCAAGATCAGCATGGAATGATTTCACATTTTATCATCTGATAGTAATATTGGAATAAACACAAGAAGAAGGTTCATTGTGTGGCGTTGTGCTACAGTGATATTGGAACCTTTGATAGTCAGATGATGATCAGTATGTGCTGATGCAGTTTCTCCAAGTACCAAATCAAGTACGTGCTCGTCTTTTTATGATTAAAACATATTGGGGCACTGGTGGAGAAGACGGTACGGGGTCATATCCCCTATAGTTGGCCCGGTGGACTTTTTTTTTCTTTCCACTCAGCTTCATCACCTGTGAGACGTATTTTCTGAATGGACGTCTTCTCTCCACGGTGCTCATGTCCCTCGTGTTGAATTGGAGTAGCCGAGGACACACTTTGCGATCACGTTTACTTTTTTCAGTGTCGATTATGTGAAATTGAAAAGATCTCCACAGTCCTCACATTGCTCCGATCCGCCCTCCTGCTGAGACGATGATGTCGAGCCGCCATAAAGCGGCATCATTGGGTGTGATGTAGGGCCGCACAGCACACGGCTAATGTGTTGTCATAGCAACATCAAGTTGTTTACAATAAACAAAAGGCCGACTGAGCCGTGATGCATAATTTTTCATTGTGCTGTGCGTTCCTACTCAGCATGTTAGTGTTGTAGTACCGGAGAGTGCAGAGAGGTCCTCGGGTCTTGGTCTTGACTCGGTTCAAGACTCGGTCTCAGCTGAGTCGGTACTGACTACAACACTGGCACATGCTAACATCTTTGGCCAATCAAATGGAGCCTCCTGGTCATTGAAACACAGCACAATTCAATCTGGACAGACTTTTTACCCAAAAAGAGAAAACACACTGTTATTTTGAAGTATGACTCTAAAAGTACAAACTTGTCTATTTATCAAAAGCCACATTACAATACTTCACAACATATTACCTTGTTGGATAGCGTACTGGTGTGATGGTATTGGATCATTTTATGGAGTGCCAGTACGAGTATCAGAAGCAAACAGTTGCTGGTGATGGTGTTGGTGTTGGTGTTGGTGAAACCAACATAGACTTCGTTTGAGTTTAGACCAATCAGTCGCAGCCTGTTTTCCAAGTGCTCATAAGAAAGGCTGCTGATCTTGTGGACAGACACCAACATACAAAAGTAATCTACAAATTCTCTATAACGTGTGCAAGTCTGGTCTGGAGGACCTCGGATTGTGACATGTCAGATCTGTTTGGGCCTCTGGTTCAGTCTGGGGTGGTACAGTCAAGTCGTTAGTGTCGCCGTTAGCTTCTCTGGAGAACCACTGGTGTTTTTGTCTGATGAAACTCAGTAAACTTCCTGCCACATATTTCAGTTCCTGAATTCTCTAACTTTCTAGTTGATAGTTTTCAGGCTTTTAAGTGAACCAGCTTCCTGTTTCCTAAAGTTTCTGACAGTTTGGAGAAAACATAGAATATCATATAGCTTACAAAAGACTGAAGACGTGACTTTTTACCATTTACGTGAAAAGTTACTGCCTCATGAAATGTGATGGTAGCATGATTTGTGCGAAAAAACCTACAGCAAGGCTGCATAAGTAAGTAGCACTGCAAGTGAAATGTTTTTGCAACCAAGCAATCAGAAACATGACGAAGTATAAAAACAGTGTTTTAGAGCGGAAGTGAAGAAATGTGATGTTCACTAGTCTGTTAAGCAACGATCGACTCGTGAGAGGATCTGGAGGAAGCTGAGTGCCGAGGCTGAAGTTCAGCTCGATGCGTTGATGATCGGTGGGTCGTCGGGCAGCTCTGCATTATGAACAGGCATCATTCTGGGCCAAGAGCCACTGCATAGGTTCAGGAACACTCAGACATCTCTGTCTGTAGACACACCTTTCACCACAGCCCACAAATGTAAAGTTGTTTTGTGCAAAAATGGTGAGCAAAACTGTGTGTGTGTGTGTGTGTGTGTGTGTGTGTGTGTGTGTGGGTGTGGGTGTGGGTGTGTGGGTGTGGGTGTGTTGCAGGGGGGTACAAAAACATGCTGCCTTTAAACGTCGGCAATTAAATAGCACCTACAGATAATTGGGTAACCACTCTCATGGTGTAGAATTGTAATTCCATCGTAGTATGTGTATTTGTTTGCAGCTTGTTGTTCGCTGTTCATATGGGAACAGATAATTTGTCATCTGGTGATACAATAGATTATAATACTGTGCCTTTTCTTTCCATTCTTATTTCCAAAGCAAAAGAACACAAATGTCACCAAATAAACTATCTGAGACAATGTATGCAGAAAATAATAACACATGAGGACAAAAGATTTAAAAATCATTAGACATTAGACCATTAAGTAATAGTTTTATATCAGATGTCATTTCTGTAATATCTGTACTATCAAAGATGAATGTGCTGACTCTGAATGGTTAATGATAGTCAAGAGGTATAAACAGTTGTGTCTGAGATGTTCTTTTAATGTGTTTGGTAGCCCCGGTATATTGGCAAGAATTAAATGAAATCTCAAATGCACTATTGGATATCAGAAAGACTTCATTGAAGTTTTTTTTCTTCTTTTTTGTGAGAATAATGACTTTAATTTCCTCAAACTCTGATTCCCTGTAGGCTTAAAAAGGCTGCTGCTCAAGTCTGCTGTTACAGCAGAAACATCCCAAAACATTAGTATCACATTTTAACATGGTAATAAGTCATAACATTAGATCACAGCACAATCACCATATTTATGAATTGTATCATCGATGAGAATGGTGCATCACATGGGGGATTTGGAAGTGGGTGTATGCAATGCTGACTGAAATATAAGTATCTAAGGGCCAGACTGCCAATTTATTTCCCTAAGATGAAGTCATGACCCCCTAGTACTGGCTGCATTCATTGATTAGACTGTTTATTTATCTTGCAGCATGAGGCTGACGAGCCAATCAGAGTAGAACGGTTCACGATGAGGCAAATATTGCAACTGACAACTTATAAAAACATTTTGTAGCAATGTCCAAATACTATGGGTGGATTTTCAATAAATACAGTTGTCTTATATGCCACTGTTTCAAAAAAAAAAACAAAAAAAAGGCATTGCTGAAGTGCTTTAAAAGAAACCACAAATGGGAGTATATCCACTTCTCCAAGGATTACGACACCACTGCTTTAAATATTAGAGTTATATTTCCTTATGTTCAACTTGACCTGTCATCAAAAATAGTCCAATAATAACTTGTTATGGACATAGTTATGATAAATTTTAGGTTGTTTTTTTAACCATTATAAGGTGCTTGTGCCTTCATGATCACACCTGTCAAACAGAGATGCAGTTACCATTACTCTCAATCTACACAGAGCAACACGTATTCATTCCTGTGGTTCACATATAATGTCAAATCAAAGTTACCTTCATGATTTTCAAATATAGGAGGGAGCAGTATTACTTGGAGGAAAAACAGATTATGAGGCTTTTGGGAACAGCATGTTTGAGTCATGACCATGAGTCAGCGACAGTTCTGCTTCTAAGAAAAACAAGTTCAATATATTCACCTTGTCGTATACAATCAGCAACATTAAAGTGAGACTTGCTTTCAAAATGTATCTTCACTGTTTAGGGTTAGATATTCAATTGACATAAAGAACCGTGGACCAGTCAGACTCGGTACAATGCCGCTTGCTCCTGGTATTCTTATTAAAGTGAAAATGTGCCAGGGGAGAGAACAAATTCAAGTCTAATCATCATCACGGGTAGTGTTGTTTTTTTGTTGCGAGGACACAACTGTGACCTCATTGAAGCGCATTTTCACCGTTCTCTGCAGTCTTTGAAAATGCCTCTCCGGAGAGAGCCACGGATGTAATATTAGATCTGATTCTTTGTTGCTACTTGACCCTGCTGCCAGCTTGTCCTCGGTGGTTATACTTGCAGTGTTGCACCAGCAACTATATGAGAATGTTATAATTCAGAGAGCTCTCATAGTTGCAGAGTTTTACCCACTGCTAAGAAAAAATCGAGTAGGCAGCACAGTGCACAGAGAGATGAATTTCACCAGTGGGAGAGTTTGTAGTGTAGTGGTAGTTAAGAAGTTGTAAAGTATACCAAATAAAGTACACAGAGTATAGCATCAGTCCCTGTATTGATGCAAGGAAGGTTTTGACCCATCATGGAACATGGAGCCCATAATACTTTGAAAACCTGGTGGCATCAATTTACATTTTTCAATTTTGTTTCTGTAGTGCCAAACACAACACAGTTGCAGTCAGACAGAGAGACAAATGACAGAGAGAGAACATACTCTGGTGACATGTAATAGTGAAACATGGTGAGTAAAAACAGAAAGAAGCTCAATGTAGGTCCTCCAACAGTCCTAACCTATGGCAGCTTCTATAGCAAATGGTCAAGGGTGGCCTGAACCAACTCTAACTGTAAGCTTTATTACAAAATAGAAAATAAAAAATCTTAAGTCTAACCTCAAAACTAGGCACTGACAACACAACAACAGAGCTTTATGATATGATGTAGCCTGGTTAATAGGTTAAAAGTATCATATTCATAGATAGATAGATAGATAGATAGATAGATAGAACAGTTGATGATAAAAAAATAAGTAAGTAAGCTTTATTTATATGGTGCTCCTCTCAGACGATGGTCACAGAGCGCTTCACAAATTTTTTTCCCAATCACACACACATTCACACACCAATGGAGGCCACAGCCATGTAAGGCGCTGTCACTCCATTGGGAGCAGTTTGGGATTCAGTGTCTTGCCCAAGGACACTTCTGCACATAGGCAAGATTGGAATCGAACCTTCAACCTTCCGACACACAGAACACACAAAAGTACAAGAGATAAAATATTTAAAAATCCCTGAGTTAAAATAAAGTGCTTAAAATGCAGGGCAAGAAAAAAAATATTACATTTATATTATCTTTATAGGTTAAAAAAAAGGATTTTATTTTATTTTCTTAAATCAATTATGTATCAGATATGTGCTAAGAGGATGGGAGGTGCCCTTTGCATCAATTTCTGTTTCCATAACTATTCAGGCACAGAGTTGGCATTTTCAACCCTTTGTTAAGTTCTTAAAACCAGTTTTAGCATTTTCTCCATCTTGAAATTTCTCTGCTATGATAGGGTGTACAGCCATGTTTGGGTCGGTGATCCTTTCCGTAGTAGCATCCCCATAAATGTCAGGACCAAGAGTTTCTCGGAAAAACATAAGTCAGAGTATAACACTTGCTCCATGTCTGCCTCCTTCACCAAAATGCATAATCAGTACCTCTGGGAGATGGCAGTATTTTTTTTTCTTAGTAAAATCTCATCTTTACATCCAAAGTATTAAGTATTTGAGACTACCAAGTATGTTTGAAAATATCCGGAGCTGCTGAAGCTGTAAACATAATGCGACAATGCAATTTGTCCAAGTGAGTGTAAAGAGAAAGTTATGTTAATGAGGGTAGTGTGGAAATATTGCTTTTTTTTCTCAGATTCACATGAATCATTGTAAATTTCACATATTATTGGAGTCCTTCCCAGGACTTTTAACTGTTGGATCAGCATAAGCAGCAACACAGGCTTCATTAAGTCACAGCGTAATAAACCTTTTTGCCATCTAGAAAATGTTACAGCAGTTAGATTTAAATTGTTGTGATTTTCTGAATTCAACCATGTTATTAGGTTTAGGTTGTTGACATAGCAACTCTGTAGACTATCCTCTTGGGGATTTCACGGCGTTGTCTGTTCTGAAATGGAGTTTACAATCAAGGATTGGTACATTTACTGGTCAATACGTTGTTGTAATTGAGCATAATTGAGGGTCTCTTATTTATTTAGACATGAGATTAGGCGTCTCAGTTTCATCAATAACCATTAGGGTATAATGGACAAAGGGCTTATTCTAGCCACTATCAAGTTAAATGTTATGCTACCTTCAAGTGTAGTCTTATTTTGTTATATTTCTTTTTTTGTGTGTGTGGCAAAAAATCTGTGCATTGTTTCAACTGTGCTGCCAAAAACAAATGGTGGTCATGAAGGATTATTGGAAATTGCTTAGGTGCAGCTTGACCTGTCACAAAAAAAATCTAAAAACTGCTATTAGCTCTTGCATTAGAATGATAATTCCAATACAACGTGTTGAAATGAATGAATGAATTGGTTCACAGAATTTCCTCTTGGCGAAGGCTTTGTGTTTGAAGCTGGTGAGGTGGACTCTTTCTGTGTTTGGATGCTCATCTTCTGCCTGTGGGTTCAATACAGAGACATGCCAAGCCACTGTGTTTTACCCTACTTATGGGTACTTTCCAAAGTACTCCCAATCTTTTTGTTATTTGGAATCCCCCAAATCGCCTCTGAGAAAGTCTGCTATCTCCTATTTGCCAAAACTGTATAGTGAAGCCAAATACTAGGGGACACGTCCACTTTCACAAATATAGAAAAGAAGAGGCCTTTCCCAAATCCCCAGGTCTGCTCCAGAATATTTTTTTTTCCTTTAAATGTGCAAATCAGAATTTTATCATTTCAGTACAGGAAAGAATATACTTGTGATCTACAGTGTCCCTTAAATAGGGTCCCAGGGCTTCATGTTATGAACCAGTGATCTATGTATATTTATGTATGTTCGATCACCTTGCAAAGTGCGAAAATGGACAAAAAGATGATATTACCTGCAATTTTGCCAATTAAAGTTGTTGTTATTCATTCTGACTAAAAGAGAGTTTGCACTATTTTACTTACAGTAAAACCTTTTAAAATTGTTAAAATAAAATAAATAAATAAAATAAATGTTATTGCAAATGTATTGACATCAAAACACCCACACCTGATATATATACAGTACATATGCCAAAAGACAAAGGAAGCTGTGAGAGATTATATACAAGTCAACCATTCCGGCCGATCAGATGGAGCTCTACACCTCTGGATGAATAACAAATTGTATTTCACTTCATTATTTCAAAGCATCACACCATGGTAGAGGAACAACAGCACAAAAATTAATTAAAAAACTAAGTGTAATTGTTCTACAAAAGCAAAGTCAAACTGCTTCACTCATGAAACTCTACTGGTGGGAACTGCGAACATGCATGAAATCAGAAAAAAGAAAGTAACATCATCTGTTAAATTGATGATTTATCACATGTCATTATTGCATGCTAGGTGTTTAACTACTATCATACATTCCTAATGAAAATGGAATAGTTTTAAAGTCCAGCTGTTTTGTACTTTGGTGTTGTTTGTATTTATGGGTTACTAAATTATCATTTCACTGGTCTAAACTGATGCCCTGTTCACACAGCAAAGTTTTCAAATAAAAATGTAAATCATTTGGATCGGTTTGGTGTACCTCGGTGCTCGGAGCCAGTGGAAATACAACCTTTTAAAACCACCTTCCAAGGTGGAACTTTTCAAAACCCCTCTTATTTCGGGCTCCATGGAAACGTAAGAAAATGCAACTTTTTGAAAACGGAAACGGGGGAACTGTTCTGAAAGGAAAACGTCAAAAAAAAAAAAAATTTAGAAATGATACGTTTTCACTGGGAACGTTGTGTAAGTGAGCTTTATGTGGTCCCTGGACTAAAAGCAGCCTGACAGGCGTGCTATAGATATTGGATGAACGGATGGATGGATAGAGTCATTAGTCTGCTAGCTGGCAGAGATTTGTGTAAATTCAAGCTGGCCAAAACAAATGCTCCAAGGTATATTTTTCACGTCTTCCAGCTATTCATAATACTGAGCTGTAATTAAATGTCCACAGAGCTGCAGCTGCTGTCTGATGGCAGAGCAGCGCAAATAAAACTCCACGTTTTCTGCCGGCCCGTAAGTCGGCTGTCGATTTTTTTTTTTTTTTTTTTTTTTGGAT
>OMNM01012605.1:5439-23391 GCA_900302745.1 Parablennius parvicornis | reverse complement strand
GTGTATGGTGATGGATTTTGTTAGTTTTTGTTTTTTTTTTTTATGTTCTGGAATACACTTTTAAAACATTTATCATTAACCCCCCAAAATAGAAATGCCATCATTTATATTGTTTTTTATTATATTGATTAACAACATGTTATTTGATGTTGTATCAACAGTGAAATAATAATAGCTTGTGCAGTAAATGCACGATATGACAGTTACGAAATTATAGTTCTGCTCCACATTTCTCATTGTAACTTCAACATTATTGTGGTTTACCACCATAAGTGATGGAATTAATTCCACTAATGAAAGTAGTGGAAGTGACCAATGTGTACATTTGTGAAGATTTGTCCAATGCATCCAATACAAAAGCCATATTTAGACAGTTTTTTTGCAAATAACACATTAAATAAATTGACAACAGCACTACAATCAAATGTGCCAAAAAATTGTTCAGAATTTTTATAGGAATGCAGGTTAGCAGTATGTGTTTTAATTGTATTCATATATATATATATAAATACTTTAGATAAAAGCAAAAACAACTAAAAATGTGTTTAACATTAATACTGCCACTTTGAGCAATAAACACATTTGTATCACATCAGATAAAGTGACGTTTCTGAACTCAAACTGCTGCAAAAATAGGTTGAGGGGGAAGATATGATGGCCTCCATGCAACTGTCTCCAGCTGAAATAAATGCAAAATATATTAAGTGTAGTTTTCTGTAGCTACTGTGAGTCATTGCAGTGTGAATGCAGATGATGTTGATTCTACCTGAAATGACTGCTTTGACAATGGGAGGAAATTAGGTTATACAGGGATATAAGTTGGCACCGTTCAAAGAGAATAAAACCTGAAGTGCTGATGTCTTATTAGTGGCCGTCATGCATTATTCATTCGATTCTTCATTGAGTTGTGAAGGTTCGGGCCACGGAGCCACGGGGACCGGCATGTTTCTGTAAACGTCAGAGTCCTGGGTTCCCCACCACAGTCGGCAACGGTGGCGCGGAGGACGTCTTGGCTCCGTGCAGCCTCAACGCCAGAACACCAATCACTTTCAAGTGATTGGGATTGGCTGGGCTTGAAGGGAATTGATTTAGCTGCCCGAGAATTGGACAGACAGAGAGCTCCTCTGATTTCAGCAGTTGGGAGAGCCGGAGAATGACAGAACGACAGGGCTGGCGAGGGAGAGAAACAGCTCTGGTTTAGCATGTGGCCTGAAGTAATCTGAGAAACTGTCACTTGGCTAAGTCAGCACATAGCAGTGTGTAGTTATTTTCACTGAAGTATACAGTAAAGGACTCGAGATTTTTTTAAATCTGAATGAAGTAAATACTGTTTTTATACTTCAACTTGATGATTCTAGTAAGGTTTTCCACATCAGGGGAATCACCGGGCCCTAGCTATGTTAACAGCTAACTGTTTCCGTATGAATACCTGACCTACCTAGTTAGCATCAATATGAGCTAAGGGCTAACATGCTAGCGATGCTAAGTTGGTTACGCAAACAATTGTGGTGTTAGTGAAGTATCAATGTTTGTGGGGACGTGCAGGTTTCCTAAACGTATATTTGTATTCAAGAATGTACACGGTTGGAGCTTTTCCTTCATTCTTTTGAAATGTCATTCACTCTATGCCCATAGAAACTGCTATATAAAGCTATAATCAGTCTTCACATCACCTCCAGTTGCTCATCGGCGATCAATGTTTTAACATTTTTTTCACAAGCACATCATAACATCCGTAGCTCGTGTCCAGCTAGAATCAGGATCGATAGATTCAACAAGTAAACATGCACTGGGACAGTAAGATGATGAGTGCTCAGGAAGCTGTGGTGATCCTTCAGGATGTGAGCAAGGGGGAGATCAATAGTTCTCATTTCTACCTGAGGATTTCTCGACACTGCAGGTGAACTGGAAATATGTCTCTGGAAACTTGCAAGGTTCTTACAAGATAAAGATGTCTGTGAAGGAGCTGGGGTTTGTTTTCTATTCCAAAATGTACTTTCCCTTCATGCAGTAACTCATGAGAATCTTCAGTTTTTTATCTCCAATCTATGTGTGACTTTTGATTGACAGTGCAGCCTCAAGCATTTACAGTATATCACATTTATTTCTTGTCATTAGCGGGCATAAAGTAACCAGACTTTATTTGGAGCTTTTACCAACATTTTTACCTATAATGATATAGTCCACTTTATTGATATATTAAAAGACATTTCAATTTGTATTGCAAACACAAATGGCTACAGTAGCTTTAAGTTATTCCATCAAATCAAATGACACTATGGCACTATATCGCATATGCAGAACTATTTACTACGGCCGTGGTGCACAAGACCAGTAGCGGGGGGAAAGCATGACAGAACATGGAGGAAATGCAAATTCCACATTGAAAGACTATGACTAAATTATATATGTTTTTTGATGGGTCCTTAATGTGAAGCTGTTAGTAAATGTATTTATATTGATGTTTCGGGTAATGTCAATATGTGTTTAACATGTCAAACGTGTGGTGTCCTCTTCACAAACAGCACTTCATTTTGTGAGGGTGAGTGTGTGTGTGTTTGTGTGTGTGTGTGTGTGTTTATTTTATCACTGCATTGAAATTCAATATACACACTCTGAACAACGGGCCTTAACCAGAGATATATTTTATCTTGCACTTGATGTATTCTCAACCCCCAGTGGCCATGAATGCCTTGTTGTTTTCCTGAAAATGCATTCATCCCCAGTAATGATAGCGTGCAGATAAATAGTTCCTGCTTGTAGAAAAAAAAAGCTGGTGTGAAGCAAAACTCAGATGGAAATTAGTTTAGAAAAAGTGCTCACATCCTTGGTGTAGAGGGGAGAATTAGTGTGGAGGTAACCAGTTTTGTTGTCAGTGTTTTAAATCTCCTGCAGCCAGTAATCTCCAGTAATCTCAAGGGCGAACTGTAGTTTTCTGTCAAGCTTTCTGACTATAGGGTCAACTCCCAGCCGGCTGACATGAAACCTCCCCCTGATTTTGTGTATTTTGTCTTCTTATATCCGTGTCACTCTATTTTCAAACACGGGACTGCTTCCCCAGGCTGCGGACCTCTTGCTACCTTATCTGGCCGCGGCTATTGATCTCTTCCTAAGAGGGCTGACTCGTATGAGGTGGATTCAGTGTGAACAGCAGCAGTATCACAGTGCAATCTCGGCTGTAGCATGATCACACTGTGTTTGGAATCAATAGTTCCAGGACCTGCACACGACTTGTTGACACTCTTTATCATCATCCCGGGGCCATCTGTGGCATGGTGCCACAGTGTTGTTTTTTTTCTTCCTTGGCTGCAGCACTGTTGGAGAACCCACGCCAGGTGCCACACAGCCAGTTTTAGGCAGTAAAGAAATTCTCAGATGTTTTTTTTTTTTTTGTTTTGTTTTTTTTTTGCATGAAATTGTTGGTCAGTAAATGTAGCTTTGCAGATGATAGTTAACAGAATGAAGGCAGGAATCAAACGTACTGAGGACTCAACCGCACGAAAACGCCGTTTCATGTAAACGCATCATTTTTGGCTGATAATCCACACAGGTTGGGTTTTTTCTTCAACACTGGTTTCGGAGTGGGAAAATGTCATCGCCACACCGCCGCGACCCTCTCCGTGATCTGCGATGTCACTTAACAAAAGTGGTGGACAACATTGCATGTCAGTTAGTCATATGGATGTATCAGTGAAAGCTTGATAGTCTTTTCAGAATATAGATCTAAATATTATGTGACGTTTTCAAATATTTGAAACCCTGTAGCTCAGCTGTTTGTAAAACTGCTGTACAACTCCATTAAAATACCATTAGTACGAACATAACAAACTGTACATAGCCAATGTCAATACGAACCAAGCTGCTCCAAACTGAATTTTGGATTACATCTGAAGAAGAGCTAAATGCTTTTAAGTTCCTTTGCAGCTGGAACACAGCTTGTCTTCCGGCTGAGTTAAAATACTGACCTGTAGAAATCAAATCAAGAAGTGGATCCATCCAGTCAGCCCAACCTCCACTAAATCAATGGAGTTCTAAGTACAGGATATATAAAGTTGGTTCACCTGCAGGTTATTAGTAACTATTTAAATGCATATATAAGATGAAACAATTAAATTAAATTATTTGGAATAAAAACTAGCCCATACATGAACGATACATAATTATTAGCTGTACAAGAATCAACTTTGTTCTTGAATTTCAATGTGGGAAACTTGTTTTTTTTTCAATTATTAGATCAAATATTACAATATTTAAAGTATACACAAAAACATAATGGGATTCCTGCTGTATCACTGTCAGTTTTTGTTTTGCTTGGTTCAACTCAATGGCCGAGATCATTTATGGATAAAGATGAAATATGGGGAAAATGTAAAATGATGCATATGATTAACCTTCAACACGAGCAGCTTTAATGTTTTAAAACTCCTTTTCTTTAGATCTTCCTTTCAGAGATGAATATGTTTTAGCTTCTCCTTGCCAGAGATTTTACAGTGGTGTTGGTTTAGAATGTGGAAACATAACAGCTAATGATTTTTAGCTCCTTGTGATTCACACTTGCACCCTCATATACACACCTGTAACTCCCAACATCTCTCCTTCCTCTTGCTATTGCCATCTAATTGTCACGCTTGTCAAGGCTTATATATTTTTAAACGTGAGGTGTTCTTTTCGGCTTCAACACCTAATATTTTTTTCAGTCTTTCATGATCCTGATATATAAACATCTGATTAGATTTTCAGCTTCACGTCTTGGGCACCGTGGCCACAAGACCTGAATCTCAGCCAGGCAGCGGGAGAAAGAGAGAGATTATTGTGATGAAGGCACGTTTGATGGCGCAATGCATTTCTTCTTATTTTCTATTTTCTATTAAGGACAGAATGTATGTGGAAGGTTTTCCATATTGTTCTGCCGGTCATACATAACATTTTGACACGCTTGGAGCAGGTGGAGGCTTTTCCTGAGATCGCCAGCATCCAGCTTGGGAGCAACTGAAGACAATGTCACATTCCAATAAATGATTTGATTTCAGGCCCAAATACCAAAAGTTCCATCATGGGTGCACGTTGAGATAAAAATATTTACAAAAGTCCAACTGGTGCAATCAATTTGCAACAAGAAGCAAATATTTTTTGATTCATATAACAAGGTGGGGTTATTTCTTTTGATAAGAAGACCTGATAAAAGGATATAGTATTTTAAATCATTTGCCATACATGCATGCAGCAGGGCATAAAAGATGGCGATAATAGCTGCTGGGATTCATAGGTGATAAAAAACCATTTGCTTATTAGAGGTTAGTCTTTAAATATAGCCTGCAGCAGCCAAGAAAGTAGTTAACCTTATGCTCCTGCAGTGGAGCTTATTTTATTATTGTTTTTATTTTTTGCTCTCTTCACAGTCAATTCAAATTGTGTCCATGAGCTTGAAGACAATCTGGAGATTGGAACAAATGTGATGCTTGTTTTAAAATCTCCAAAAGATTTTGACTGGTCTTTAGATGCGTCCCTTGCCCACATATAGCTTTAGTCTATACTTTCTGGCCATGTGAAACAAAACCCCCATGTTTTCTGTCACTGTAAACACTGTGTGTTTCTCCACTTTCTTTAAATGCCATTTATGGAAGGCAGCGACCCAGCAGATCAGTGTGAATCAGTCCAAGCCTGAACATTATTGGTGCAGAGCCTCATTTTGCCATATTTGGATGTGTTTTAGCCAAAGCTTTGTCCCTCTGAAGACATCATAGCCCACGAATAGCAGAAAATCAAATTAGAACTATCCATCTTGGTCAAATGGCAGTCTGAGCACCCTCGTAGTGCTGATCACTCTTTCTGACTATTGTTTGTTTTTTTTTTTGTTGTTTTTGTTTTTTCCAGCCACAACAGATCAGAGAATTGGACAAATTCAATCTGATCTATGTTTTGTTTTCCCAGACGAGCTAGTTAGTCAGTAATGTGGGTGTGACTGGAGCGCGACTGCTCAGAAGGATATTACTTTATTTGTCAGCAATAATAACGGTGATTGGCACTTGGAGCAGCTGATTGTCTGGATGGAGAGTCCTGCGTTTCCTTCAGCATATTTGAAGAAGTAAACATCCAGCTTACGATTTATTTTGTCTTCAAGCTGTTTTTACAGCTGTTTTAGTAAGATATCTCAAAAAGTCTGTGACTGATTTGTTTCCTTGCTGTCGACATGATTTGGACGTATTATGTGATCTAACCTGGATTTAAGTGGTAAACAGAGTGAAATAATGATACGTGTTCAGCCTAATGTTACAAAGAAAATTTGAATATTTCATTCCTGAACTGACCAGATAATAGACATTCATTTTTTCTGGTGCAATAAATATTTATATCATTAAGCAAATGACCCAAAAAAGAGTTTGATGGCATATAAACCCCTGTGTTTTGTTTTTGCCACGGTTCTCTCACTTCATGAGGATTATTCAGATGTGACTGACAAACGTTATAGTATCTTAAGAAAGACTTTCACCCACAGTCTTTATTGTAGTGTCACAGCAGAGCTTTTGTACACCGTTCCTGTTCCATTTCAGAGAATAAAACTTCCTTGACGTTTAGGCCCAGCAGGAAGTTTAACTCCACAGTGTGGCTGCAGCTAAAATAAGAAGTTTACAGTCCTTTAAGCTCTGGAAACCAATCTGAATGCCGCCTCCAGGCTTTATCCCTTCCTCAGGATTGTTTCCTCTCTGTGGTTTCACACTGCATGGAGCTCAAAGTTCAGGATCGCTTACAAAGCTTATTTGCTGGATAAGATATGGCGACACCAAGTCGTTCCGATGACCGCTCCGCTCTGCCAACTTACTGTTATATGTGCTTGTCAGGAATTCCCTGTTTGCATCGCAAACATAAAAATGCAGTATGTTTGAAGTGTATTGGCGCTGCGACTATGGAAACGTGGGGAATCACAACTTTTTGAAAAGACTTCACCTCCATGTCAACAGCAGAAACGCAGCTACTCATCCTGCACACCACGGCCGTAGTAACTAGTTGTTCTGCACATGCTCAGTAGACGGACAATCAGAACAACATTTCTTTCATGGTGTCATGGCTCCCAGACCGTATCCTCCTGGACTTGGTAGTTTTATTTTGACAGTCACCGTAATGACGATCCAACTTGGTCGTCTGTCCATTAGAATGTATGTGTTGTCCCATTGTTGATGTTTCTTGTGTTTTGTTCTCTGTCCACCTGTGTGAAAAAGAAATGACAGCGCCTACTAGGGGCCAATCATGCTTCATCATTTTTAGCATCTAAATGAATAAAGATAAAGCAACTCAATCCTAATGCAGAGAGAGAGAGAGGGATGAACTTCTCCCGGCTCAGCTAAACTTTGAGTTGTTTCCGCCATGTGTTGTGTGTTCTTAACGCCTTTGATGCGCGCGGCAGGTTGTTTGATAGAGACATGACAGCTTCACACGGCCGCGTGTGCGTGCGCACGTCTATTGACAGCTCCAGATTGCTGCGAAACGCAGAGAGAGAACAGTCTATTCCCTTCTCAGTCTGCAGCGCGGGCAACATCCATCACCAGTGACAGAGGAGGGGAGGGGGTGGAGGGGAACAGGGAGGAGTGACAGGTGAAGGAATGATCTTATTCTGAGGGGATATTTGTGCTTAAAAGCTTGAATACACATCAAGTTATATTAGGGAGAAGAATGCCTCCGTGAAGTCAAGTGTGGTGGAGACGGTTTGTTTAGATTTTTGTTTAAAGCTGACCCCAGAAGAACTCTTCTGTGATAACAAATGTAGAATGTACACAAGCTGTGCCACGAGAACACTTTATGAAGCTCCTTTCTTTAATGCCTCCTTCACTCCTGATGTTTCATCTTTTTTCCCTTGCACTCATCCACCTCTCCTCTGCTTCCCATCGCTCCTTCCTTCCTTCCTTCGCTCCGTCCGATCTACGTTTTTATCTGATTAAGCCGGAGTTATAACTCCTTCGAGCTAATCTATATCGTTGTCTATCCTATTTACAGAGGCATCCATTGGATTATACCAGCCCTTCTGCTTACATCTAGTTAGTCTTATGGGATTGATGGCTCTGTCTTTTACACACACACACACACACACACACACACACACACACACACACACACACACACACACACACACACACACACACACACACACTCTCCCCCTTCCCCCACATGCCTCCACATAGCCTCGTCTCAGCAGCAGGTGTGTGTGTGTGTGTGTCTGTGTGTGTGCACGTCCGATACACACTGAGCTGTGAGCCGCTGCTGATCTTGCTGTTGTTGATGTGCCTGATTCACCACATCCGCCAAGAGCAGACGTGTCTGCACTCACATTTTCACCTCCGAAACAGATGCAAACCTTTAAAAAAAAAAGAGAGCGAGAGAAGCAACAACACCTGTTTCAGAAACACACAATGCACTTTCTGACACCTGTTGGGTTGCTCAACCCTGATTCTTATATCTCTACACATGGTCTGTGTGTGGCATTTTCTTTGACTTGTACACAGTCCTCACTACAAAGTCAGCTCCCGCAACACTACAACCATGTGGCATACCGGCAGTGGTGAAACTAGTTCTGCTGAGACCTGTTGAAACTAAACTGTTTTATGTCTTATGCAACTTCCAATCAGGAGGAAAAGTTTTGTCTTTGTTGGAGTAGTAACTTTAATGATTCATTGAGGTTTATCAATATATCATTTTCAGTATTTGATGAAAAAATTAAGCACATCTGATGAGGACGACCACTCTTTTCTTTAAAAAATCTTTTATAACACCCGTTTACCCGTGCGGCTGTGAAATATAGGAGAGGGCTCAGCCTGTCCCCGCCTGCAGACGAACATGGTGAGGAATGCTGCCTTCAGCCAATGAGAGAGTCCAGATATATGAAGAGAGAGAAGCTCCTCTTTCTCCCTCCCTCACTCTGTCTTTCTCTCTCTCTGCCACTATCTGCTGAACAGGAGGAAAGAAAAAAAAATGCCGGGGAGCTCTTAGCTGGGAAATCAAGACCAACCACAAAGATTCGTCCCTTCAATACCCACATAGGGGGTTTCGTCTTCAAGCTGTGACCCATGAATACGTCAATTGTGCTCCCAAAACTCAACCTCTGACAATGTGGCCTGTATGAAGCGAACCGTGTTCAAACAGAGTTTCAATTCATTGTTGCACGTTCATCCGCTCCCCACCCCTGAGCCCCGCTGTAAATCTGTGCCTCGGAGCCTGAAACAAGTGAAGCCGGAGAGTGGTTTGACCTTCGAATGAAAAGATCGCCAGTTGATATCAACACATGAGGAGTTTAATTGTCTGAGACTTCCCGAGCACACGCACGAGTTGAGCTGATTCTCAGACAAATGTTGCATAACTTAGTGTTTATTAAAACGCTGGATTCACGTCATGCAGCATCGCAGAATGTAAAGAGGGTTTTGTTCGTTCATGTTAAAAGATGCGGCTGATTATTAGTTTAAATGGCTTAGAGAAATTCCTTAGAGGGACAAAAGAAGAACTGTAATTGCCCACTTCTTTTGTTTGGCTCAGCAGAACTGGGTCATTTCACAGCTGTTTCACGTGGCATTGATGATATAATAAGTTTTACCTTTGTTGCTGCATATGAAATAGAAATTCACAAATAAACATATGATTCAATGAGCTAACTTCACTGTGGTGGTCTGAATCTCCCAGCAACCATATTATTGGTCGCCTACTTGTTGTCAAAAGTATAAAGCACTTTGATTACTATTTCATCAAATCCTTCCACAATTGAAAATAACTATTTCTGTTACAATTTAAGCGTTTGAATTAAAAACACACACACACATATATATATGTGTGTGTGTGTGTGTGTGCAAGAAAAAACAAAACAATGTAAAGTAGAGGAATAAAGAGAGTATTTGCCCAAGAAGTCAAACATGTGTATTTTCTTGAATATGAAAAAAATATGAATAAATGTACATATTTTACAATTCAATGAGATTACAGCTCCACTTGCAGACCCCGGCTATAATCCAGAAATATGGTAACTGTGCTGTTTGGTAAAATTCACATTGTGGTTTGTTGTGGCATTATTTGCGTTGAGTATTCTACACAAATAATTATTTATTATTTGTTTATTAATATATTTTGATTCCGAATATCTGGTTTTAGTAATCACCTACTCATATCCATTACAACGGTACTCCCTCTCATGTGACTTGGTTTATTATCAACTGTATTTGATTGTGTGGCAAGGTATCACAAATATTCAGTCTTTATGGTTGGAAACTCGCGACAGAACTTCTTTAGACAACTCCATAGTTGCATGGGAACCCTCTTTAAGCTGCTAAGTCTGCATAAGCCCAAAGCAGCTCACTTGCATGCTGGATCTCGGCCTCAAATTACACAATGGCTGGTGTTTGGGTCTTAGTGTACTATCTTAAGCTTTTGGATTACACTGTGTTTGCAAGCACCAGCGCCAATCCTCAAAAGAGATCGTGGCTTTAAAGGTGCATTGAGCTGCCCATGAGCAACAGTCCATTCCTCTGTGGTGGCTGATGGCATATTCGAACCCACTGACTTCACACAGGAAATCAGCATGGAGTATTGTGTGTTCATTTAAAATTTTAAGAAGTGAATTTAATGAGGAAGTTCTGTACGGGAATATTTTGTCTTACAGGAGGTATGCAAGCACCTGTTGCTCCATCCTCAAAATGACACATTTAAGTCTTCATGGCCAAATTGTATAATGTTTTATTCTCTGAAACCTACAGCACGTGGGGTTTGTTCACGTCAACTTCTGAAAAAGTTTCCAGAGGAAAGTCTTTTTGAGGTAGGTAAACATACTTGTTGCGTGAAGTCACTGTAATGATCCTTCATTTGGTTCGCTGCTATTGACATAGCAATCATGACTGTAATCACAACAGCACGGTGAGGCGTTCACTGAAGCCGGGTATTTTCTATAATGTCAAAACAACAGAGCTGCAGAGTCACAATGTCAAATCTATGTTTCCAGATTTTTGGTTTAAATGAATGGAAATTATTCTGTGAGAAATTATCCATTGAGAGGAGATGTCACGAGTGACCCCTGCTGGTCATTTGTGTTCATTACAGTTTCATCCAAAGAAAAATTTAAAGTGCAAGTGTGGAAATGGATGACTCTAAATAAACATGTTATTAAGACATTTATGATTTATGGAAAAATATATACTTATATGTTGAACTACTTCACACAATAACAGGCCTGCAGATTCCTGTTCTACTTTACAAACAACAATGATTAACATGCAACATGATGTTGAGAAATATGTAGTGCATGAACTGCATGGCAGACATTCTCTGATATTAGCTGTAGTTGAAGTGACGGCAGGCATCATGAGTCACCGCATGAGCTGATCTCGAAACTCCTACATTTGTTCTACAGGTGAATTGAGAGGTAATTGGACCTTTGGATCACCACACTATAATTTTCTCGGTTGAGAGGGGCTGTGGATGTGAGTGATTAATTGCCAACGTGGATCAAATAGAAGAAAATATCATGTTGCCCTTCTGATGCTGGAGCGAGTGAGAAAGTGATCTGTGGGAGGCTTCCCACTTCACACGCACAAACATGAAGCTGGCAGCGGCATACAGCAGGACTCACCGACACTTGCTCAAATATACAGGAAATATTGCTGCCACAAGCCGGGGCGAGTCAGTTCTAGGAAGAGCATGTGAAATACAGAGAGCGCTTGATGAAGCAGGACAGTTCTGGATACGACGAGTTAAGACTTCCTGGGGCTAGTTGAACAGTCTTTCCTCAATGCATACTGTTCTGCCACGCCGTCACATGGTCCTCTCAACAAGCAGAAGGGAGAGTCCAACTGTTCATCTTTAGGGTTAATTCAGGGGTACAGTAATAAGGAATCACAAGACAGAATACATAGTTTATTGCCCTCATGGTAATTTGACATAATCCGGATCAGCATGTACGTCAGGCAATAAAATACCAGTTTCAATCATTATTTTCAAGCTGTCGCAGATAAGAATGAAGACTTTTAGAAGAAAAAATGATCCTCTCAGAAGAAGCTGACCCGTCTCAGAGAGCCGAATGGATTTCATGTGCCTGTTTAGATTTCTAAAGCTCACTGGCAGACGCTCATTCAGCATCCACATCACTTAAAACTACTTATGTCTTTCTGGAGGAATGCAGCTCTGCCACACCTACATCTTGTGAGAAATGTTGTCATGTAGGTTTGGGGATGAACTAGACTTAACAAGATGCTGTGCATTAATAGGTTTGACATTTACATCACATGATTTGATGTTTTGGAGCAAAAAAAAAAAAAAAAAAAAAAAAAGAAGAGCCCAAACTGCAAGAAGTCAAAAATATTGTTTATGAAGCAATTTTTTTTCAACATTTAAAGAATGCGCTCAACAGTTCCCTGTCTTTTTTATGATTCTCTGAAAACAACATGTGGATCTGTGGCTTTATGTTGCTCAGTTTTCTATGTTAATGTTTGCTTTATTTTCTTTTGTTTGGAATGTTACCATCATATCAAACAGTGACTTCCAATGGCAGATACCTGAATTGGAATACTGAAAATAAACTGAAATTTTACTATCCTTTTTTTGTTTCTGTTTTTCTGTATCAACTGAAATCATTTCAGTTTAATCCATTTATAAGTCGGGAAAAATAAAAAAAATTATCTAATAATATTAGACTATTTCAAAATATGGAACGTGTTCCCCATTATCCATCACAGCCGCTTTATAAAATAACTTTTTTTAGTTTCATGACACAACAGTAAAAAATAACTGATGAAACAAGAAACTTTTTAATGAGAATTTTTTTTTTCAGGAGTGTAATTCTTCAAAAATAGCCGACAGACTCCTGAGCATAATGAGGAACATTATTCTAAAAGAATCCTAGACCAAATGTTACTATTACTAACAAATTGCTTTGCCTGTTTTTAAACTCATCACCCTTATTTGTGTTCCTGTTCATACATGCTAAACATTTCAGCATCATTGAGTCCAAACAAAATCATGGGAATATTTGCACCAGAGCCCAGACAGTGACACAGATAAATTGCTTTGATAATAACTTTGTAATAATCACTTTATTTATATGACGTCTGCAATAAAAATCTAAGACATGGCAGCAATCATGAGTCTCTTCCTGAACACTATGCCAATAACTTGGAATATGTAGTAACATTGAGGGTAATTGTGAATATTAGTTAAACAGTAACAGTGTCTCTCAGACGGTACAAGTAACTGCAATAACCTGCCAGAACATAGCAGAAATTTAAGGGAAATTATTAGCCTGTAACTAAAACTTACTCTAATAATAACATTATTAGAGTTGTAGTTCCTTGAACTCGCTCCAAGGTTTTGAGGTTTGCAAAAATATTTTTTTTTTTTAATATTTCGAATGTGGAATATGGCTTAAAAATTATTTTATCTTTGACTGGAGGAACTTTCTTAGTCTTATATCAAATATCATCAGATGTATTTTAGGAGGTTATCTGATAGTGTTGTTGACACAGTACATTTTGAACTTGCTGGATAAACATCTGATGAATCACAAATGAATCATTTGTGTGATTCATGATTAAAACCAGAAAGACACTGAGATTCTATTATCCAATTTCGTCACGCCACAAGTATCCAAACCTGAGCGGCTGCTGTCTAAACATGCACGTCGTCGTATTACAGTTGGAGCTTAAACTTGACACAGTGAAGTGTTTGGCTATCGGGGCCGTTTCATTTCACCAACTGGAGTGAAATGTCATAAATGAATACCTGGTGTTGTATCTACTGTCCCCATCCGGTTTTGCTGGCCGGACAAACATGAAATGAAACAAATGGTGAAACTTTACAGTCATCACAATCACCCACGGGAACAAACCAGCTTACTTCCTTCTTTTGATATCCAAAACAAAAAGCAACAACTAATCACCTCTGCTAATGTGTGACGCTGGTGCTGATTCTGCCGTTTTGTAATAACTGAGACAGCACTGCTTCTGCCCCACCACTCAGTCAGCTGATTCACCACGACAAAGCCGCTCCAGTCATATCAACACACTCCCAATGGAAACCTCCACCCCCACCCTGCTATGGCACGCAACGCACTTGACAACCAATCCCAAGCAACACCACCTTGTTAACTCCGTTATCATTCAGAGCAGATCTGTAAATATTTGTGCAGACGGTGAGAATAAACAAAGTCCTAAATATCCCCTCCATCCCGCTCCTCCATCTCGAGTTGAACTGGGAAGCGCAGCAGAGTTGCTTATCCGAGGTTTAGAAGGTTACTTCAAGTGAACGCGACGCCGCCGTTCCCCTTTTCAGGAAGGAAAAAAACAGGATCCTCCAACTGAGCCTTGATAAGTCTGCCAAGCTTGTGTTTTCACCTGAGGCTGCGGTGTTGTCACACGAGAGATGAGGAGAGGCTCTGTGTGTGTGAAGAATACCAATGCAAAGTCATGGTGAACCCTGAGTCAGAAGCTGCTGCTGGAGATTAGATTTGCTCTATAACTAATAACATTAGCTCACACTCTCCTGGTGTGTGAACCCACAGGGCAGAGCTTCAGATAGTTGCCAAATAAGTGCCTCTTGAAACCGACGCTCCGTCTATTCCCGTCCACCTGTTTGTTTTCGTGTGTGGTAGAGCCCTGTGTTCACCCCACTGACCCCACCAGCATGGAGGAGCACTCGCACGCTGTCAATCAACAGGTTCTGCTGGCAAGCTGACACTTTTTTTTTTTTTTTTTTGGATGAATGTGTCCCAGCATTAAAGGAAGAAAGACACGTCAACCATCATCCAATAGGAACGAGATGTTATTGGGCAACAGCATGCAATCGAAAGGCTCACAGGTGTGCCTTTACTTTACCTGGAGCTTCCTGATGTGGCTTCACAGCCGGCGACAGGAACGTCTGAAGGCTGGACATGCATAACTCGCTCACTGTCCCCATAGATCTTGAGTGTCGGTGTAGGAAGTTCTCTGTTGGTGCGACTGCTCTTAACTCGTCACGATTCAGACGGAGGGAGCGGGAAGTTGTGGAGGGAATCCCAGGCTTCCCAACGGCGGCTGCTGCTGACAATCACCCCGAGCTCCGGGTCCACGGAGAAACTCCAGTCGTTATGGTCCTGCTCCACCTAATCCACCGGTCTAATGGCGGCTCCGCTCTCCCACTCACTGACTTTCTCTTCCCTTACGGTATAAATGTGCAACTTGGTAGGACTATGAAATCACTTCTGCTTTCTCTCTCTCTCTCTCTTCCCCTTTTGTGGTGGTGCCTCAACCTCCCTCCATCCTCCTCTGCTCTCTCTGTCTCTTTCCATTTCCACTTCTCTCTCTCTCTCTCTTGCTCTCTCACTTGCACTCTGTTGCTGCTTTACATGCTAATTCCAGCAGGCTTTACTTGGCCTAGCAGATTGCACACACTAGTGGGAAAATGGTGTAAAATGACACTAATTCATTTTCAACTTTTTTTCTGCAGCCAGATGACCTTGTCAAATTTGAAAATAAAACCTCATCCTGGAAAACACAACTACGTGAAGTTATTAATAAGGAATCCATTAGTTTAGGTGAACATGATGACTTTGTGTTTTTGTGTTGTCCAGTGCAGATGTTGAGCTCCACCCTCCTCCATCCCCTGTTGCTTTTAACTACTCGTCTTTTTTTTTTCTTTTTTGGGGGGTGCTCAAAAGCCTTGCACATAAAAAAAAAGAAAAAAAAAATCAAGATTTCATTGTTGCTTAGCAACAGGATAGAAGAAATGATTTGCTCCTGGGCAAAACTGCTCTGAGCCATTTGTTTTGATTAGATTATTTTCACACTTATCGAGGGTTGTCCTCCGCGACACAGACACACTTTTGGGGTCTTGGAGCCACGTAACAGACTTATAAATGGTCGATTCCGTCTGGGATTCTCACCTCATCTTATTTAAAACATTTACCTTCACTTACTGTACTGGTGAAGCTCCACCTGACTATTTGAATTACGCCACATTTCAGTAATACAGACTCTTCCTCACCGTTTAACAGCAGCCTCTCTCATTCAGTGCCAGTCATGAATTCATTCTCTGTATCTGCCCGCTCTGTCAAACAAGTTGCCATCGCAGGCAGCACGTTAACAGCTCAGACTGGATGGTAAGTCACCGAATTCCCCCAAAAATGCTGCATTAGCAGAGTTTGAGTGGCAATGACATTATTTTGGAAAAGGCAGCTTTGGCCGGCACACCGCCAGAGGCTCACCCACCCCTCTGTTTTGCTTCGGGATGACACCTGCATGAACTGCAAAGTCAGTCATGGCTTCTCTAAATGCTGCAGCTGCACATCACCCTGAGGAACAGCCCCCGTCGCCAGAGGAAAAGCAGCATAGCACACAGTGAAGTCAGCAGAAAATGTTTCTCCCTGAAACTCTGCTTCACTCCACATTACCTGTGTGAATGACAACATCAGCAAGCCACTAAGCACCCGCAGTGAGGATGGTGGGGGTGGGGGAGTGGGGGGGCAACGTGAAGTAGAGCAGTGTCGGTAAGACAATGCAAATAATTTCTGAAGATATTTGCACTTGAACAAAGGTTTTTGAGTCATGTTTGTGTCTGTCTGAGCCCATTGAGACCCAACGTGTGGCCTGAACTGGAATCTGGATTGAATTTAACACCAGTGTCTTACAAACATCTTTTTTAAAATTCACATTTTACAATATATCGCAAGTGTCCTTGTGCGGGACATTTTCCAAACTTTCAGTTGATTACATCTTGTAAATTAGCTCATTGGGATGTGAGCTAGAACAATACTGTGTGAAGATGTTCAAAGCTTGGAGTTTGAGGTGCCATTATATTTGTAATGTATGATAATCTAGTAAAATTGTGAAGTTGATAGTGATCCCAGTCAGTATGAATAATCATCAGAGACTAATGGTCATTCTTAGCTTCTGGTTCCTGATGCATGATGTGCAGTGATGTTTGATGTGTACTGTAGATTTGGCCTTGAACTAGACGGCATCCACATTCTTCCTCGAGCAGTACATGCCACCAGGTGGACATAGATTGCAACGACAACAACAAGAGGGCTCGCACAGCACTAAATTCTCAAAGTAAAAAAGTAGTTGTCTGTTGGCTGAAGGGAAACATGGCTGGATATGATTCAACAGAACTCTCAGAGCTCTGTGTTGGTGGAACTCCTACATATCAGACTAATGTTAGCAGCACCCCTGCTGACTAACAGCTGGCTGGGTGGGGGCAGCCGCTGCGACTAGCCTGAAAGCACCACCACTTTCATAGTGAGAACAGACCTAATGCATTTGACAGCACTGTTTTCAGATTGTGCTACTAATTGCAGAGTGTCTGAAACCATTAACGACCTGCGTTTTCCTGCTTTGCCTGCTCCCAAGACTGATACACGAGAAGAGGATATTGTTTATGATCAACAATCAGTCTAAAACATGGAGCTTAAATAATCAGGTTTATACCTGCAGAAGGTGGCTTATATAATCAAGGAGAGCAGCAGCAAAAATAGAAAATGTACATTTTCGTGACATTTCTTTCTATTTTCATGTCACTTTTTCTTGTCTTTGGAATATGATGTGTTGAATAGCTCCGCTGAGATTCAGTCGCTGCTGCTGTGAGTATGCTTTGAACATGAGAGGAGCGCAGAACTGGAGTAAACCTTCTGTCATCGTCACACGGATGGAGAGTGACAGCCAGAAAACACGATATTAAGGCCAGTCGAAGCATCTAGTATTTCTCACAAGTCAATCAGATATGCAAAGAGGAGGGGCTCAAAGCAAGAAGGTGGAGAGAAAGAGACGGCAAATATAACCGCAGCAACCACGCGTACCTGTCACTGTACTGCACCACGCCTGTGAACGCTCACTCTGTTTCCTTTGCATGTGCACATTTCTTCATGCAAAGTAAAACTGAGCTGCAGTGACAAGTGCAGGTAGTTGGCAAAGTATCCCCTCCCAAAAAAAAAAAAAAAAAAAAAAAAAAAAAAAAAAAAAA
>OMNM01012602.1:60851-78675 GCA_900302745.1 Parablennius parvicornis | reverse complement strand
AGCTGAGCCGCCGAGGAGCCCAGCCACGATTACATTTTAATCAGGCACCTGTGGGATAGCCGGCCTGCACTCAAATTCCTGCCTCAGGAGATGAATGGGTTTCGCACCTGCTTTCATCACCCTCATTAATACACTGTCAATACTTTAATCACCCCGTAATGACGCTATTATGTCACCAGTGTCTCGGGGATATGGCCGTCACGCCAGTGGAGCCGAGTGAAGAAAAATCTTTCTTCACGTCATCAGTGAAAATGGGGATTTCTTCACCACGAGTTGATTTCATGGATGACTGACGGAAATGATTCTGTGGCGAGTGTCGTCCTCGTTTGCTCTCTTTCTCTCTTACAGTGGCGTCACCGAAGTGATAGTCGGTGAAATATGGTGTCCATGTTAAATACGAACATCGACATGGAACTTCAAAACCATGAAACTACCTTGAACCAGGTTATTATGAGAAAACGAAAGGCGTCAAGTGAGACCATTGTTTTTGTCTGAAGAAGTATACGCACAGTAAGCACGAAGATCAACAGAAAAAAGAGGCTAGCTTCATAGTATTTAATAATCAATCTGTGTATGTGTGTGCGTGTGTGTGTTCTAGTTCTAATGTTTTTTTAAGGATGAAAAAAGTTTAATGATAATAATAATGAATAAAGTTTGATTTGATGAGCCATCCATCCAATTACCCATTTATCTATTACATCCATTTATTTACCTGTTCATCCATCTAATTCATTCACCCAACCAAGATCCATCCATCCATCCATCCATCCATCCATCCATCCATCCATCATCCACTTCAATGCTGTGAGGCAACAGTCCTCCTAACCACAGCTCCACATGGGAACTCTATTAAAAAAAAAAACCTGCAGCAGTTAAGCTGTTATTCATTATCTGTCCATCCAACTGAGGCACGGTTTACATGCCAATGTTTCAAGTGAAAACACATAATTTTTGTGTTTTCCATTATAAAAGTTTGGCGTTTACATACATTTTAAAAATAATGTCTTAAAAACGGGAGAACACAGACATTCATATGGACAGACGACCATGTTGGATTGTCATTACGGTGACTGAACTATAAAACGACCAAGTCCCAGGAGAATATGGACTGAGAGTCGTGACACTCTGGAGGCGAACGTTTCTGTCCATCGACTGAGCATGTTTCACTATTTCCTGCAGCCATTGTGCACATGCACAGCAGCAGTGTTTACAAAAAGTTGCGTTTTCCTCGGTCTACATGGACGTGGAGCAGCAGTGTTTTTGGAACATTTTTATCTTCGGAGCAGTTTGGCTCCAAGCCTTGCTGTTGGGTAAACAGACACTCCAAACAACACAAAAGTTTTGCGTTGTCATTTAAAAACATTGTTGTTCAAACAGGGTATGAATTTACTAAATCTGGACATCTGTGGTGTCGAGATCGTGATGAATCGATGAGCCAACTGTGAAGACAAACAATTTGGAATGACCCATAGAGCAATAAAAAGTCATCTCTATATTCATCTCGATATAAATCTCTATATTCCTGTGGAAAGGCACGATCTGACAAAACATTTTCTGTCAGGTCATATCTTGGGAAGCTTCAACTTCCACAGCTGCAATCTAATCAGTTCACCCTTCAGTTAATATGAACTTTCTGCTCTTTGGAACTTTGGAAACACTGCCTGCAGGCCCTCCTCGGTTATTGTTTTCACCAGAGTGTCAAAAAAGTTCAGCAGGTTGACGACAGAGCTTCATGGAACTATCACAGACACTGAAAGCTTCCATTCAAATATCATGTGTGGCTCAGACCAGCTGACACAGTGGCAATCACAAGGGGGAAGATTATACTTTAAGTAACTGAAGAAATTGTGCAAAAAAAGTTGTCTTGCATCTGTGCAGAAGAAAAACGGTGAGTGATGGGTGGTTTGACCAATGGCATTGTTGGTCAGAGAGACACCACCTCCTCTGATCTCATAATTTCAATCGTGAAACACTAATCTAATAAGATACAGGGTTTACATGACACCACTTCAATCATATTACTCATGTACCAACAGCTGTCGATAAGAATTGATTTCTGGGATCGTCCTCGTGTCCCAACTGTCTCTGTGCCGAGATGGAAGTTGGCAGTTAAGTGTGAATCCTGTACAACAGTGGACTGTGACAGTCAGTCATCCTCCAGTGAAGGTTACCGTCATCATTCTGATTTATAGTTTGGTCGCTCTGACTGATTTGTGATTTCATACGACAGAATGAGAATACTGATGGCGCAGCGTTGCAGTTTCTAGAAGGTGGAGTAAACTCAAATTACTTTACACGTAGTTTGAAATAGCGCAGCAGCGGATGTGTGAGAGGGAATGGATGGTAAATGAAAGGAAACGGGAAACATTTGGTTTCAAACAAATCTCATCAGCCCCTTGTAAACAAACTCTCCCGTTACAAGAATTATTGCTCTAATCCTCCAGTAAAGTTGTGTTTCCCGGGCTTTTTTCTTTAGAATAAATGGTCTGAATGTTATTCCAACCAAAGTACTGAGGAACTTTAATAATTGAAGCACCATGGAGACAAATGAAGCAAAAAGACTCTCCTGGCTTTCACACCAGGAGAGTCTAGGACTCTGCTCGACTGAGCGGACAACGCCAAAAATTTCCACACGTCCATTTCGTTTGGGTTGCTTCGACCCTGCACTTTGAAGAGCGGATAAAATCATCTGGACAATATCCCGCAATTACAACAACTGCTCATTTGGAGGCGCTATTACCCAAAACGAACCCTGACCAGAGAGGAGGAATAGCATGACCACGTAGAAACTCGCCTCATTGATTGTTCAGGACTATAAGCGGGAATCCCACAGCCTTTAGCCAGCTTGTTCACAACAAAAACAATGGAGCCACAGCAAATCTGTGCAATGTTTCTTCACAAAAACCTGCCCGGATGAGCAGCAAGCAAGGGAGCGAGTTATGTTATGTTGTTCCGAACACACTAAGAATGTGGCGGTACCGAGAAAGACGGAAAAGAGCGAGAGACTACAACGTGCAGCTGATGTTACGCAGGTGCCGAGCAAGGTCATGTCCCCTCTAACGGTACGCCGGGTCGTCCCCAACGCTTTCACACCGTCTGTGGACCAAACCGCAGTTCACTTGTAAGTGAACTGAGACCATACAGTAGTTTTAGGCAGCAAGCTGTCCATCCATCATTTGGATGGTCAATTTTCTGAAAAGATGGCGGAAAAAATTGTAGACATGTTGCTGAAAGCCTCTAAACTATGTGTCTAATGACCATCAGTATTTCTCACTTTCTAATTTTGCCCAAATTAATCTTTTTTCACGAAAATATAGCAAATCATCGGCTCGAGTAGACAACTCACAACTGACTTCTGGTTGGGCTTACGCCCAGTAGCGAGCAAAGTGATTGGTCAATTTGAGACCATGTAGTATATATGTTTTCAAAGGTAGTCTCTGATTGGTTCATTTCTCTGACTCATCCTGGTGCGTTCAAATGCCGAGGCAGAGCGGCGATATTCACACAATTTTTCTTTCCAAAATGCTGAGGAATTATACCTGCAGAATTCTCACGGGTGGAACAAAAACATTGAACCAATGATCGATCTAATTTTTCATTTCCAAAATTTTGACAGGTTTGGATAACTTGCACATCATTTATGCTTTTCATTGAAGAATAAAATGTTTTTTGCTCTGAAAAAGCTGATTTTGATATAAGTATTGACAATCATCACCATCACTAATGAAAAGAAGCCATTACTTGAAATGAAAAGAAAAACATCCTTTTTTGTCAAAACAATAGAGCATTTCGAATGCATCAGCAAAAACATAAGGAAATACATTACTGTTAAGATGCAAGATCGTAGTATTTAGTAGTCCAGAATGCATTAGAAAGCACCATTTCAGGTCAGTGACCAGGACCCGGGCTCTCACGCGGACAAGAGTTCACCTCTTTGGATCAGAGTCCGGGGGAGCTTTCACTCGCACTTGAACTGAGCGGACTAACGCTGAAACAAACTTTGCTCCAAACAAAACCCTGCTGGTGTGAAAATGCCCCGTGACTGGAAAATAACACTACCAAATTCCATGCCCTTTCACGACTGATCCTTCTGTGTATCGGGACGGTGTACAGGTCA
Source organism: Parablennius parvicornis (assembly GCA_900302745.1). Taxonomy (NCBI): domain Eukaryota; kingdom Metazoa; phylum Chordata; class Actinopteri; order Blenniiformes; family Blenniidae; genus Parablennius; species Parablennius parvicornis. The sequence goes on along the minus strand of OMNM01012602.1, from coordinate 74,558 downwards.
TGCACTGAATGGCCAAAACTCCCTCGGTCTGCTCTGGATACTTTGGCTAATCTAATTATGGAACACCTGGTGTCCCTGTGATCTCTGGCACTCAGATCAGGTTGTTCCAGGTTTAGATCACTGCAGTGAAGCAAACTCCCCGACAACTGATAATTCTACTTTTTTTTGTGCTTCACACTATTTCAATCAGCAGTCTGACTAACAAAACAGAATAAATTTATCTGTGGACATGTGTGATACATTTTAAATGACTGTATCAAGGTGTTTTTGAGGTTAAATCAAGTCCAAACAAAAGAAGACAAGCAGACAGACTGCGGGCAAGAAAAGGAGGTAAAACCCGCCACGTATTTCCCTCTTGCTGTGGTTTAACCTGTCAGCCTGGGATCATTCTCTTAGTTTTTGCTGATCGCAGAAACCTGTAGTTGTAGTGAAGTTGTGAAGCTTTGTGTCTCTTTGTGTCAAATTGTAGAATTTGCCTCTGGCCAACAGCTGCAGCCTGACTATGGATAGATGAACAAAGAAGGATAGCAGCTGTGTGTCTTCGCTGACGTACTGAAGGGAGACAGTTACACGGCCCATTGTGACGCTTCCAATTTCGACAATCTGGAACAAACAGAAATTCAGCTGATAGCTCTCTTAATGTTGCAATCATTCCACATGTCAAGATTTAACATCCTGACACGCGCTGTCAGCTTAACAGGCCATTTGAAAAAGATATAGTGGATTTGTTAGTCCTAATGTTCCAGCTGTTGGCTGTGACTCCACATATTTGATGCCAGTTGATGACGTTAATATTTCAGCTGTTCTGCAGATACATTTTCTTGCTTTTCAGGATAGAACATTACATTGGGATTTCATGGAAGTTATAACCAATGATATCTCTGTCTTTTCTTTTTACCACTCACTCGTTCCAATAAATATTGTCAATGTCAATCTTCTCCAAAAATCTCACTTGAAAACCGTTACCTTTGACCTCCATCTGTGTCACAAACCATTCCAGATATCTCACTCCTTTGTTTTGTGACGACAGCCAAACGTTTGTTGTGTTTTGTGTGTCTGTTTAAAAGGAGCCACTGAAAACACAACTGTTTCCAAAATGCACAGACTCTGTGGAAAAAACGGGGCAATGCAACTTTTGTGCACGCACAAAGTTTGCCTCCAGATTGTCAAGACTCCTTGTTCATATTCTCACGGGACTTGGTAGTTTCCCAGTTGACAGTCGCCGTTATAACAATCCAACGTGGTCGTCTGTTCCTACGAATGAGCGTGTGCTCGTCATTTTTAAAGTCCATCACTGTCTGCACGCACGTGTGTGGTTTCATTACAAAATTAAACAGCACCAACTCTTAACCTGGGATGCCAACTACATCGTTTCTGTGTAAATGGATAATTCATTTTCAAAGCAGTGCCGTGTAAAGGCATAACTTTTCAAAAACCAAAATACAAAAATATGGCGTTTTCACTTGAAATTCTCTAGCGTGATTTGGGGTCTAAAAACATGCAGTTTCTGTTAGCGTTGCACCAATAAGATCTCGGCAATCTAACAGCAGAAACAAAAAACCAGTATCAAAGTTTTAAGGCATCAATATCAAAGAGATCTCAGAGCTTTGACAGAATTGTTCAAAATGTCACAGGTTTTCATACAGGTCATAAAAAGCAAAGTCTACCGCCGTTGCTGTACCTGAGGTGAGACATTTAGTACGAGGGGGTGGACCTCCGATCCGTTGGTTTGCGTTTCCGTCCTGCTGTCGCCCCTCTTCAGCCGGTGGGCCGCGGTAACAGCACCAGGGTCTTTCTTTGCCACGGGGGGCTGTGAAACACAAACAGAAAGCTGAGGTCAAACAGCAAAAAGAGACATCTACAGAGCGAAGGTGTGTGAAGACGCATCCAAACACATGAAGCAGTTCTACCGAGTCCGAAACGTGCAGGTGATGATGATGATGGATGGGAGGGAGAACTGAAAGAAAAGCCCAACCAACAGCCGTTACTATGGATGCAAACTAAACTCAAAAACTCAAGAGAAAGTAACAAAATGTCCAACTGAAATAAAGCAACATGTGTTCAGTGAACCAAACACAGCTGGGAGGAGATGGGGGTCCGATGCGTGGTGATGATGAATGACGACATTGATCCCTCTACCTCGTGATGCATTCCCTCCTCTGGAAGCTTGTCCTCCATGGGAGACTTGTCTCTGGAGCCCATTAGCCGGGCGGAGTAGAACCTGGAGGTTTCCTCGAAGTCCTCGCGGGCCACCTCCGACTGTCGCTCCCTCGCCCCCAGCTCCGACGCCCCCTTAGCAAAGTCCTCCACGCCAGAGTGGAGGTCCATGATAACCGTGAAGTCCACCTCGGCCTCCAGGCTGGACGTGGAGCTGACCGTCATGCTGGAGCACTTGCGCTCAATCCCCAGGTGGCTTTCCCTCATGGAGGCCAGCGTGTCCCGCTCGTGTTCCTCCTCCAGCGCGGCGCCGGGCTGAGGCCTCCGCTCCCCGAGCTCCTTCTGGTGCAGGTACAGACACAGACTCAGCGCTCTGGTACAGACTGCTGCAACCGGGTCCTCATGACACGCAGCTACCGTGCATGCTGGGATTAATAGAGGATCCAAACCGATGGAGAGGCTTTGCGAGCGGTTTATATTTTCTGTGTACACGTGCAGAGGTTCACTTCTCACAAGTGCAGAGAGAGAGAAGATCAAGCCTGGCTTCTAAAGCTGTTTTCACACTGACCTGGCAACCCACTCATCTTAACCCCGTGACTTTGGTCAACTATGTCATCCAAACATCTAAACAGCCACCACAAAGGAGCCAGTACATCCTGTTTAGATTTCTGCCAAAATTACACTTATCTTGTACAAAGCAGAGCCGAGAGAACATCTGCTCATTCACAGAGGGGAGATTTGTCATGAGTTATCATATTGTAGGACTCTGTACTTAAGATGTGGGAATAGCATTATAAAGACCTTTACAAAACCCTACATGACCAATCCCACTAGGCCCCGTTTACACAACAACGTTTGAAGTGAAAATGCTTCATTTTTACATTTTCATTTTTGAAAAGATTCGCATTTATACGGCAACGACCCAGGAGATATTAATTATGGTCGTAGTGGACATGCGCAGTAGCAGCATTTCCTCTGTCTACATGGAGACAGAGCCCAAGTGTTTTTCAAAAGTTGCGTTTTTTTTTCCTGTTTGCACAGAGATGAAGCTAGAGAGTTTTCAAGAGTTGTCCAAATTGCAACGGAAGTTGTGTAAACAGGGCTAATATCTTTTGACAGCATTCAGCAAAGCTGCCAAAATCCCATTTTTTATGGTTTGCATGTTCTTCCTGTACGTGCATGGGTTTCCTCTGGCTTCCGTCCACAGTCCAAAAACATGCGTTTGAGTTGGTGACTTTATATTGCCTACTTATGTGAATGTGAGTGACCGTGATGGACTGACGACCTGTGGGGGTGTAACGTGCCTTCACCTCCAGTCAGCTGGGAGAGTCTTCAATTCCCACTAACGCCAAGTTGGATTGAGATTTCGTAGATAGTGCTAGCAATAGTTCATTCAATTCAATCACTGGAGCAAGGCAGCGAAGCACAATGTGAAAAATCTATTGTAGCGATGGAGGGCAAATAGCTTCGCTGAGAAACAAATAACATTATCCCATCAATACAATTGCCCCCCAGAACCATTTAAACAGTGCATCAAGTGCTTCCACTGTTGTGTTTATTGCAGCAAGCTTCAACTGCATGAAATGTGAGGGCTAACAAAAATAGCTTAAGACATCAAAACAGATATAAATCTCAAGAATCACGACCCTGGAACAGCTAATCATAGCAGGTTGCTTTTACAGCAAACGGTCCTATTTTACAGAATGGAGTCCAAAATGAGAGAATATAATAAGAGGATGTAATTTAAAGGGCAGTCATTGGCATACATGGAAACTAGGCACTTTAAGTCAAGGCTGGTATCGACTTTCAAGAAATTGTATTGCACAAAACAAACCTAAATCACATTATATGAGGAGAAATAGATTAGTATATTATCCAAATGGGATATATTTCTGTATTAGTATCAGTGGAATGGTTTTCTAGCCTGTTGTCTCAGTCTGTGCAGAGCTACTGTTCAAGGTCTGTTTGAAAACTCATCACAAGTCAGGAAAACCCAGTGCAGTCTGTCAAGAGTCGTGTAGCAGATGAGAGGTGATGGATAAAGGTAACGAAGGCGTGTTTGAATTCAAATGAACAACCTTGAAACCTGCAAACGGCTCTTCGTATATGGCGGGAGTGGAGACGGGCTCCTGCGGGGGGGGAAGCAGAGGAAAGAGCAGACAGAGCGCCCAAGGGTTAGCAAACAGAGCCCACACACACACACACACACACACAGACGAAGTTGTAACAGCAGCATTCAACTGGAAGCCTGAAAATTTGAGCTGATTCAGGAACAATATGGTTGCACTGGTGAAAGAAAGTCCAATAATGAGTCCAATGTAAATTAAAAAAAATAAAATAAAAAAAAAGCTATGAGGTGCAAATCATTCGACTCCTATGTGTTAGGAAGAGTGTCATAAAAACAACACATGGATTAATTAAGAAATATAGTGAGATTGCGCTGTCGGTGCATCGGGTGAAGATGGCCTTCTAATCTGAGGGACTCGGGTTTGAATCCCAGATGTGACAGGAAGAGCATGAGGAATAAAAACTCACCAAGTTCTTGACTCGATGACCTTTAGTGTTGTAGTGCTCAAGACCACATTCTCGCAGTCTTGGCCTCGACTCAGTCTCGGGCTCGGTGATCTTGACGGGATGTATTCGAGGAAATTAATTGATGTTTCTCTCTTCAACGAGAGTTGTCGTGTGTTTGATAAATCCATGTTAATCTGATAGCAACACGTCTTGAAATAGTTAGGACACTGTTTTTTCAATACGTTTTCTGTCACATGTGAGTTGTAGTTTGTATCATCTGGGATATTTTCCCCTGAACTCCATGCCGACCCCTGGTTTGGACTAAATCTGTTGTGATGCTTGCTAGCAGTGGCAGCTTGTCAATAGGGGGCGCTAAGGTGCCACCCACATGAAAATTGCAGGAAAAATGTATAGACACACTAAACATAAATTATGTAGTAAAACGTAAATGTCACATCTGTTCACTCCCAAAATGTGTCTGACTTTTGAATTTTCAGCATCCTCACTCCATACTGAGTTTATTTGGGGGTCTTTATTTGTGCGGACCTAAATACATACATTTCAATGGCGCGGGGCGCCGGCCAAATGAGTGTGTATGTATGTTCTTAAACATTTGGCTTCCATGTGACTTAATTCTGGTCTCTAATTGGTTACTTAAAGATTCCCCTCAGGGGCACAGCTGGCCAATCAACGCTTTTTCTGACATTCTTCATCCAATCTGATTGATTCATCATGACACTTGCGAATCAAAGTCAAGCCCCCGGCAGGGCAGTGCTTGCTTGACTGTCACTCAAACATACGGACGCAAACTGAAGAAACGAACAGCGATAAGACAGGAGACGATGGCGGCGGAAAAAAAAAAAATCAGGAAGAAACTAATTTACAAAAAAATCCTTTCCCAAGATGTTTGCTGGAGAACAAAAAGGGGATAAAGGAGATTGGACCGGACCAACCAGACTTAAAAATCGAGCAGCAGGCAGGTGAAGGAGGATGGAGTTACACCCGGGGCTTCTCTTGCATTTTTTATGCTGAACACAGTTGGCTAGCTGGATGTGAAGTTAGTAATGATTTTTATTGCTTTCCCTGTCTGTTTTTTCAAAGCATAAATTTTGTGTGCCTGCCTCCTGCTGCCGACTTATACCCCCTAAATACTGTCACTACTATATATAGTATCACAGTACACATTAGCATGTTCTTATAGCATGAGTTAGCATGTGAGTTTGCTAACATAACACACATTTATGTGTGTAATACCCGTCCTCCACTGAGCATTCCCAAAATTTCTTTAACCACCACCTGCCACTGCTTGCTAGATGAACAAATGTTGACTTAGGACAGATTCATGGCTTCTTTCTTTCATAGCAACAGCAGAAATTATACGCACAGCAACAGATAGTGATTGACCTGAGTCTCATGCTCGCACGTCCCAAGAGTGGAATCCCCAGCATGCACATACTCTCTTAACATTAGAACTCCCTTGCCCACTACTATACGGCAGCTCCTGAGATCTATATGTTCTATTTTGAAGACCTCCTCTGAAAAAGCAGTTATCTGATGGCACCATCTCATAAACCTGCTTATATTGTTCATCTTTGATGGAAGCTGGGTGGTCCTTCGGTTCTGAACCCCTGGAGGACACAGCATTCATACTTTTGAAAAATGTTTGAATTAGATTAAGGACACTCTTCTACTTCACCTCAATCTTTCATGTTTCCATCAGATTTCTGCTAGGCATGGTTGAGCTTTTTAGTGGATTCAGTGTTGAACTGTGGAAACAGACAAGAGTTCATCAGCCCATACACTGATTTCCACCTCATTTCAACTGTGCTACATCCTGAAAGATGAAGAGTGCTCCAAAATCTTTCTAGAGCCAGTCTCTTTTGTACAATGTTTCTTCGTGTCCCTCCTCTTTTTTGAGAAGCGTGAATGTGCTATTTTATGCAGTGAAAGATTATCCTCGATGGTTTGTGTGATTTCTATGTGCGTCATCTCATAGAGAATGAACCCATTCATATTTTGTTCCCTTTCTGAAAAGCTCAACATCTTTTAACAAAAAAAATCTGTCTTTTATAAAAGCAAATAGAATTAAAGGGATGCTTTTATAATAAATAACAGTCTCTTATCTTTGAATTGTCTCTTCCTATTCACACATCAAGTTCAAATGATTTGCACATCATTTCATCATTCAATTCAATGTACAAAGTTTTCTGGGATTCAGTTTGATGTCAACAAACCAGTGTTTTCTTTGTAAATGAGCAGGTAACGTTAACCCAAGTTTAGGTGGGAAATTCAGCCAAACCCTTTCTCGACACTTTGGCTCCTTTCAGATCCACTCAGGTCCAAATGGATTCAGGCACAAATTTCCCATCTTAAGCACAACTTTCAGCAGAGGGACACAGCAGTACAGTTCAGAGGACAGAAAAAGAGGCAAGCTTACTGCAACAAAAAAAACACCCACGGCGATTTGTTGGTAATTAGAAGAGGCGGGACGGGAGAATCATGCAGTTCGTATTATGAGCAGGTTTTCAGCACGTCGTCAGCCACTCATTGACCGGCTGAGAAAGTGTTGCAATGCTACACACGCTGAATTTCAACAGCCCTGGTGTTCAAATACTGTGGGATAATGACGTTAACTGTCCAATGAAAAGGTGCCAGACTTCGTTTCAAAGCGCATCAAAACCACTGTGCGAGTGGATCCACGTGTTTGGAGGAGCATCTAATATTTTCCCACACTCCTCGGGTTCAACGCTGTCTTGATGCGATTGTCACTCGCACGCCGAGAGCTACGCAACACCTCCTCTCATGCCTGTTTAATCCAATGTATGCAAGAGCTTGACTCAGATGAAAAGGTGGGAAATGATGAAAGCCGAGACATCTATTCAATTCAAATTCCTTTCATTCCAGTGCCAGACACGTGCAAGCCCCCCGATGATACCAACAGTGAAATGAAAGCAGCAAATCTGACTGTGTCAGGCACTGAGCTGTGGTGTCTGGATGCTCGCTGCCTGTTGGGGTTCAACCTTTGGAGAAATTAAAGTGTGAAGGTAGAGCCGGAGGAAATAAGGGCCTTATTATGATTCATTATCAACCACGTGAAGGATAAGGAAACATTGCATATATTCTTTCTTTCTGCTTCATCACTTCCTCGTTAATTCTCAATCGTTCAGCAAAAACCAATCCTACACTCCATTTATCTGTAATTTTAGGAGACAATAGCTCTAACAAAGAAATGGATGACAGTGCATTCCACTCCTTATCACATTATTCAATTTGCAACATTCATATGCAGCAAATTGTTTTGTAATTCTTGTTAGAAAAACTAGAAGCTACTCAGAGCCGTGAGAATATGTGAGCATGTCTTTACTTTCCCTGTGAGGCAGGAAAGGGAATTTGAAGCTGGAAAACCAAAGATCTGATGGGCAGAATGCACGAGATATTAGTCCTCACTAGACACTCACAGCCAGTGTTGAGCTTTGCAGATTTGCCAGACAGAGCGACATGTTTGGGACAGTGGGAGGTCGGGGCTGCTGCACATGGAAAATGTCCAAACATTTGGACATTTTTTGTTTCCTCTTTGGCCACAAGCCAGAGCAGAGGTACCGCTCCGTCTGCTCTTGGTACAGGCACGGACAGGTAAGATGGATGAGTGTTTGAAGTCACCAAAAAGGTCGAAAGAAAGAAAAATGGCGTGCGAGTCTGTCTGAAGCTCATGCGATGTATTACTTCCAATGACTGAATGGCAGATGCCAAAGAGAGTTACCGAGAGTCTCTTCTTGGCTGCGTCCAGGCTCGGCTCCTTGCCGGCGTTCCGGCTGTTCCGTAGGATCAGCCCTGACTCCCTCGCTTTCTGGGTCTTCACAGGCGGAGCAGGGGGAGCCATTTTGGGGAGCGCTGACATCCTTGGCCCGAACGACTGACTATCTGCAGACCCCCGACCGGACTGCCAGCCGTCCTCCAGATGATCCGTTTTAGCTTCATGGTCTCCTCCGAGCGTTGCATGAAAGGAGGAGACGTCGGTCCAGTTGATGTCCGACGACGTCTCTGGAGATCCGACTGACCAGCGGTATTCCCTTCTGAGGACTCGGGTGGGTTCATCCGGCCCGGTCCGGTCCCTTTCATCCTTGCACGCTACGCTCTTCGACCTCTCTGGCTTGAGAGGAACAATCCTGGTGATTTCTGGCTGGTAGCTGCTGCCTGACAGTCGGTGGAAAGAGGTCCTCTGGCCCCTGTCGCCCAATAAACCCTCGACATCCTCTCCACCGGAGCTACTGATCCTTCTCTCATGTGTCCGCACCTGTCGAAGTTTTACCTCCGCTAGCTCTTTGTTGTCAATAAGCCCCTTACCTCGCACCTTCATTCCACACTCTCCCTTAACACCCGATAATAAACTATCATGGTCAATCTTTCCAGGTCCATTCACTGAGCCTAAATCAATATCTGCTGTCCCAACTTGGATCACTTTTTTCTTTACCTGCTCTGCTTCATGAGTAGAGACTTCCCTGCTTTCTCCTGCGTTATCCTCTTGTTTGTTGTCTTTATAGACTCTGACAGACTGATCCTTTCCTAATCCCTGATCATCTTTCATCATCACCACTGGGGGCGACTCGTAATGATTTCCTCTTTTGGACGTTGTTTCCGGTCTGTTGTCCGAGTCTGAGCCCTCGTTTTCTTCGTCTTCTTCTTCTTCTGTTGGATCACTACTTCTCCTGTAGGTGAGCTCTTCCGGCATTCCCAAGTTTAAACTCTGGGGTCTTCTCTTTTTCCTGGGTTTTGAAACTGTGCGTTCCTTCATCTGGCATGAGCCTGGAGCCACATCACTGTTCGCCTCAGGGTCCGACGCTTGGGTCGGTTTACTTTCGGATCCGTCTTGAAAGGAGTCGGCAGTCTCAGATAATTGAACTACAAAACGCCGAGGCTCGGAGCCTAAGTCTGGCTCTCCAGACGATTTTGTTGATGCGATTTCATCAATATGGCTTTTCATTGCTTGTCGGTCGTACCCTGTAAACTCTGTATGTATCATCTTAGTAACATCTACCTCCTTTTCCAGCACCTTTTTCTCCCATGACGAATCAGATGGAAGAAATTTGTTCTTCTCTTCTGCCTTCCAGTCATGGTCATGTTGATACGATTCTTGTTTTTCAATCAATACCCATTCCTCAGAGCCCTACATGTTGGTATAGATTAAACACAGTTAGACATGCCAAGTACCGTGGTTGCAAAGAAAAAGAAATCTACACAGAAAGCTCAGACACAGAAAAGGAACAAACAGGCCCCATCTTACTTACTATTTAAAACTTTACTAAGTAACGTTTTAAATAATTTAGTCCACTTGTGCAACCATGGGATTTTCGGAGGGATAGTGATGTGGTGCAATCCCATCTTGAAGCAATGAAAAGCAAGTCTTAAATCTAACAATGGAGACTAGCTTTGAATTTAATGGCACAGTGTTTTCTTGATCATTTAAGAACTTAGAATCCTGTGCACCTACTTAAGTGGGAGGCTTTCGATTTCTGTAAACTCATATTCAAGAGCTTACTGAGATTTTACAGCAGAGATGAGCCAATAGGCAATGCAACGCCCTGTTTACATGACATTTCCTGTTTCATGACATTTTGAATTGAAAATGGAAAAACCTTTCTGGAATTCTGGGTGTCTGGAGAAACTGAAAACAAAGCTTTTTGAAAAGGCTACTACTGCACATGTGCACCACAGTCATAGCAAAGAGTTCTTCTGCACATGCACAAATAGATGGACAATAACAAATATGGTGGCCTTGAGAGTGTCATGACTCCCCGTCCATATTCTCTGGGGATTTGGTAGTTTTATAGTTGACAGTCTCCCGTAAGAGCAATCCAACTTTGTTGTCTGTCCAAATGAACGTCTGTGTACTCGCCATTGTTGATATTGATAATAGTTTTTTCTGCGTGTACGTGTGTGTAGTTTCATTGCAAAAACAAACAACGGTGCGCACGAGTGACACTACATGAAAACTACATTGTTTCTGCTGTTGCCATTTAAACGGACATCGTTTTCAAAATGTTGACATGTAAACGCGAACCTTTTCTGAAAAGAAAACGCACTTGAATTGTCATGTAAACAGAGCTAAAGACAGTTTTTTTGGGGGATAACACCAAAAAACACCCATGAATAGTTCAAAGTCACACAGGACTTCCTCAAACCATGCACCAGGCTCTATTGTCAGGAAGTTAGCAGTTAAACTAACCAAATTAGAATTAGGAGCAAGGAAATCCACCTGAGCGATTGTGTGTTGGGATTGACATCAGTAAAATAGGGCCCAAAGAAGAACAAATGAGAGTGAAAGAAAAAAGAAATAGTGAAAGATGCAACCTCGGGTGAAGTCACGAAAGTCTTCTGGACGAAACCTTCAACAGTCAGGCTGTTGACAGGGTCCTTTCCCACTGCCCGGCCAGACGACTGGCCGACACCAAGCAGAGGAGAGAGAGAGAGAGTGAGAGAGAGAGAGAGAGAGAGAGAGAGAGAGTGTGTTAAGAAGAGAAGAAAGAACAACCGTTAGCCTTCAGAATGAGGAAGTGACCTTATAATAGGTACAATTTCAAGCAAAAGAGAGAAAACAGAGAAGGAGAAGAAGCGCTAGCAGGACTTAAGTGACTCATTCTGCAGAAACTTTTTAATGAACTACAGACTAAGGGCCGCACGCAAGCAAATCAGAAGCCATTTGCAATGCAAAGGTTTGTCCCATGACTACATCAAAAAGCTCCGGTTTGACTGAATCTCTCAGAAACGGTCAAGAGCAGTGAGACTTTTCCCTGCTCTCAACTGTAGCTCAAGCCGACACCCCTCCCATTCCTCCACCTCCTTTCTCTGGAACGAGGCACACAGCAGCAGATTACATTTTCTGCTGCAGACAACTTTTGACATTCTGAGTCCATCATCTGATTGTGCCAGACAGCAGATGAGAGATTGTCTGAAGGAATCTCAGGCAAAAGACAAACCTATCCTATCCGAAGACTCCAATCTCATCATCAAAAGCCCAATTAGCAAAATGTGATCAAAGCTTGAGCGATGTCCTGATGTGGAACAAAGACAAAAAAAATGGTCACACTGAAGCAATCATAGATACAAAAAAAAAAAAAAAAAGATTTACGGGTATTTCTCAAATGCCTCACATCAAGTAATTCCCTTTAAACATCTTCAATCTAATCTCATCATGATGCTTCCTTATCGGCCTCTTGTCAGTCATCTCTGATTCCCCACTCCCGGAGTGACTGTCAGAATGATCCTTGTGCACAGCACGCTTCATTAGGAGAATCAAAATTAAGAATTCTTGGTTTATTCCAATGTGCGGTGACAACGTCGCACAAGAGATACCTGAAGGCAAACCAATATTTATCCTCTCTAATCATGCATATTTACTCTTTTCTTTCCTCTCTCCCGTTACTGAAGCTCTTGACCATAATGGACTTTAAAGCTCTCCATACCCACGCTGTGCACTTCGCCCTCTACTCACAGCTTTTTTCTCTGGCGTGCCCGTCGGAGAGGTCGCCGACAGACGCTTCTCGCGGTTCATCAGCTTGCTGTTTGGCTCCCTCAGGGCTCGCTTCAGCTCGTTGATGCTCGCCTGGTGCTTGAGCAAGACGTCCTGTGACTTGTCGAGAAACTGGAGGGATGACACGAGGACGGAGAAGAACACAACAGAGGCGTCAGCAAGTTCTCAGCGGCATGGCTCATTATCTGAAGGCCTGTTTTACACAAATTCAATGAATTCAAGTGAAAACAGAAAACTTCTGTTGCATTTCGGGTATCTGTTTACATGACATTGCTCAGAAAAGTCAACTTTTGAAAATGCTTAGGCTTTGTGTAGAAGATGCTGCTGCAGTGCATGTACGTGCACTCCCCATGTTTATAGTCTATTGTTCATTGTGTGCATTTGTGTGTAGTTTCACTACAAAAACATAGAACTAACAGCGTTTTCAGTGTTCCTGCTATTTCTGTGTAAACGGGTAAATCTGATACGAAAACACAAAAAACGGTGCGTTATCTCTGGAAACTTTGTCGTGTAAAGGGGCCTGAACAAAACTTCCCACTGTAGACCAGAAACAACTTTGATAATCAGGTTTTACTGTGCTAATGAGGAAACCTAACACTGAGGATGCGAGGAGAAACCCCCCCCCCGACACAATCAGTGCGCTCACTGAATGAAGAAATTAATATGAAATACCCATTAGCTTCAAACGCTAATTAAAATTCTGCATTTAATTAAAATTTTTTTGTTTTTTTAACGATGACGGTGTCTGTGGTGGAAGATGTTGATTTGAAAGCCACGATTTATTACAGCAACATTTCCTCAGACGTCGACAGAGTGGGAAACGCTGCACTTGTTACTCAGTTACAGCCAGTTCACACATTTAAGGACAGGTTCACGCATCTGGAGCCTTTTCAAGATTCAGTATGGTGGATTTAAGCGGTGCTGCTTATGTGAACTGGTTGTCAGTGTAAAATCGCTTTGGTGTCGGGCCAAAGGCAGCATTTTCAGGTCGATTGAGTAACACTGAGAAGAAGGAAGGCGGCTCATTACTGAAAACGGCTGTATACATATGGAGCCATTCAGGTTCTCAGAGCCTGGGCATATTTAGGCTGCAGCCGCCAAATGCTGATTCTTCTCTGTGAACAAACTAGAGGCAAGCAATCCTCAAGATCATCTGTATTACAAGACTGAACAGGCTACGCTTAGTTATTTTAGGTGCTAAATTTACCTCTACTACAATTTAGTACTTCATACTGAAGTGAGGGCCCAATTCTATGATTTCTAAAGGCTAAATGCAATTACTACTCACAAAAATCGAATGAAAAATACACTTCCAACATCATAACCACAAAGTTTTTAACTTGTTAAACAACAACGGTGCTCGGTCCCACTGAAAATGCTACTTTTCGAAAACAAGCAGACATTGTGGAAATCAGGGAAAATCCAACTTTTTTAAAATGCTCCAGCTCCGTGTGTGTGTGTGTGTGTGTGTCACTGTGATGGACTATCCAGGGTGCAAACATCACGTG
>OMNM01012602.1:33186-59211 GCA_900302745.1 Parablennius parvicornis | reverse complement strand
AAAGCTAAGAACTAAGTGTTTCTTTCCTACCATGATGTCCTTCTTCCTGCTGGGACTCACGTTCCCATCCTGGTCTCTGCCGAAGTCCGGGTCCTGGTCGTGGTCCAGGTCCTGGTCCCGGTCCTCCTCGTCCTGCTCCATGCTGGGCTCCAGTTCCGTCTCCTGCTCGTCCACCGAGGGGCTGCGCAGGCGGCGCTGCTCGCTGACGCTGCGATGCGACATGCCGTCATGGTTTTCGCACATGGCCGACACCGGCCGAGAAAACTCTGCCGAATCAGAAGAATTCTATTCAATTAGGACAACATGTCTCAGAGCTCTTTCACAATTCATATTAATTTGGGCCAGATAATCCCTAAAGGCCTCTATACACTGGGGAAATTTTGTCCGCCCCAGACAAAAAACTAACAATCATCAGGGAATCGTGACCTACGCCCTACGTCGCACAGTGAGACCAGTTCAAGGATGACCATTGTCATGGTCTTGCAACCAAAGACAACGCAATAAAATCCTGACAGTGTCAGAAATGTGGGGTGATTGTGACTGCTGCTGCAACCTACGTTAACTAACTAACCAACAAGTCAAAACACAGTGTTAAATGAGGTACTGATCAGTGTGACACTGATGGTAAACCCAAAGAGATGCGGCAAAATGCGCCAAAAGTATGTGGGGACGTACAAAAAAAAAGTTAAAAAAAGAACAATGAATTTCTCTCAAACCACAAACACCACAAGGGTGAGGGCTCCGATCATGTTTCAATCGTTTCTTCTTCATGAATGGATAGCGCACAGCAAACTTCATGTTGTGGCCTAGGTTTTGTTAGAGTCGTGTCACACCATGTAGTTAGCAGCGATTTTATAGGATTGTTGAAATCGTACAGTTCGTGATCAGCTTAAGGCCCCATTTCCATAAAAATATTTAAAGCATAAGCAAATTTTGTGTTTTCATTTCAGAAATGTGTCACGTTTACGTAGCAACGGTTTGAAAATGATGACATGGCAACGGCAGAAAATGATGTCGTTAGCATGTGAGGCCACTAATGTGAGCTGTTTGTTTTTGTAATGAAACCGCACACACATGCACAGACAACAATATGTTAAAGCATGAACAGTTATCGTTTACGCGACAAAGTCTCAAGAGAAAACATTGTTTTTCTGTTTTCGTTTCACGAAAGTCTCTGGTTCACGCTGAAATATTCTGAAAACAATGTCCGTTTACACTGAAAACGTAGTTAGCTCTTGTTTGTTTTTGGAATGTTAACTATGAAAGTACTAAGTCCCAGGAGAACATGGACCAGGAGTCATGACACTCTGGAGCAGCGTTTCCGTCGTCGGAAACAAAAGCGGCGTCCCACCGCACTTTTTGTGCGGGAACGGTGCAGGACGGGCCTTCGTATGGTCCCACTGAAAAATTTGTGGATGGTACATGAGGTCTGTGAGGAGTGACAATGCAGTCTGTGGATTGGTAGTGATGATCGTCACTCTCAACTTATCCACAATATTTAAACATTTCATCGGCAGTAAACCGTTTGTTGTTGTTTACATACGCCGCTTTGAGCTCACGGGTTGTTTTGTTAACTGCTTTATTGACACGCCGGCGTGGTCTTCCACCGAGGTTCAGACGCTCCTCTCAGTAACAGGAAAGGAAGAGATTCAGCGGGAGCCGGACACTGATATTCCCAGTGAGAAATTTAAGCTGTGTCACAGAGAATGAGGTTCACTGTTTTACTCGGATGGCCGCGGAGCTGCACTTCTGCATTCTTCGCCAGACACGTCCCCACATCATTCACAACCCCGCCTACATCTTAACTCTACTTGCTACGGTCGGGCCGCGAGACAGAGCTGGTTGAGAATGCGCCAATTTACCATACCGTACCCTCCTGCCCCGCTCCGCCCCGGCACGTACTGCAGGGTGGAACTGCAGCTATAGTCCAAGTGTTTTCAGAAAGATACATTTTCCCCGAGTTTCCATGGAGATGTGGCATGTTCCACCATGGAAGTCATTTTCTAAAAGATGCCTTTTCCAATGGCGGACAATGAGAACTCAACACTCAACTCAAGTTTTCACATGAAAACGTTGGCCTGTACACAGGCACTCCCTCCCCCCCCCCAGTGCAGCTCTCACCTCCATCCAGGCTCCGGGACAGCAGGTACCTCTTGCTGGTGGAGCGCTCAAAGTGCGGAGCTGGTCGGTCTATGAGAGCGCTGGCCTGCCGGGTTTGAGCCTGCGTCCTCCCGCTGTAGCGAAACTTTGAGCCCATCACCAGGAAGCCTTTGGGAGGAGGCTCCGGACACACCAGGCTGTGGACGTTCACACAGCAGGGGGCTCACACACGCATGTCCAACTCCAATACACGTATCTGACAACATCTGTGCTTGAAAAGCCAGAGTTTGAACTTCAGAGTGCAGGATGATGGATAACAGGAGGCTTTCACGTTCATTCAAAATATTGGTACATAAGATCTGATGTTTGATGAGGACAAATTATATTTGCACATGTCCCAATTTTTTCCATGGCGCATATCAACATTTTCAATATAAATATCTCCAACGACTGAGTGCACCACAAGAAATGCTACCATTCATTCTTTGGACGTCAACATGCTTTGTCAATCTGATGGAGCCCTGCTGGATTTCCACTTCATGTTTTTGTAAACAATACATCAGACCCGATGTCAGAAGCGCAAAAATGAAGAAAGAAAATGACTAAAAATAAAGTCAATAACCTGCTCAAACTGTGGTCTGGCCAGATTGGATGAACTTGTAGGCTATTTTTGGCCCATTGGCCGTATGTTTCACACCCGTGCTGTAGAGTATTGCGATGTCGCCTGCGGTAAATAAATACTAATCACCTAATCACCTTCTTTTTATTTCTTTCAATCACATGCTGGTCTGCAGTGCTTCAGAAACTAAACAATTTATTAACTGTTGTTTTTCCTTGATTTGTGCGCTTCTGACGTCAGGTCTGATATATTGTTGACAAAAACATGAAGTGGACAAATATGGCAAAACATGTTGACGTCCAGGGAATGAATTGAAGCATTTATTGCACACAGTCATTGTAGTTATACTAAAATGTTGAATTGCACTGTGGAAACTTTGGGAAAAGTCGTGCAAATATAGTTCGTCGTCACCAAAACATCAGCGCTTTCAGATTTTAAGTGGCATCAAGTCCTTTTTATATCTGTATCTGATGGGAAATATTAGAAGTCACAAGTGACTTTACACATTTTAATCTCTGGGAATGGAACAAACTCACAATCTAGAGCTTTTGACAGGAGGGGGGAAACACACACACAAGGCACTAATTCAGGGGTTTCAAACATAAGGCCTGTCGGACAAAACTGGCCCACAAGAGGCTCCAATCCGGCCAAACCACCAAGAAAATTGTAAAAATTTACAACATAAATTTTGTTAAAGACATTTCTTACGAGTGGCAGACACAACACCGACACTGAAACTGAGATATTAGTGATGCTGATATGAAAGCTAGCTAACTAGCATTAGCCTCAAACCTTTACAATCAGGGCGAGTTTGTAAAAACACCCATAACGCAACAGTTCGAGGAGATGTTCTTTTGCACATTTCACTGTATTTTGCACCAGAGGGGTTGAGAAAAAAATGAGCTTCATCTTCAAATTGTGGTCATTTTGTATAGTAATTGTTTGCTTTTTAAGAAAATCATCATGTACATTCTACACCACAATAAAGACAAACTTTAAAGTTTATACTTACTTGAATCATCATGGTACTATTTTACCAGTCCGGCTCACCCAAGATGATATTGCCCATATGTGGCCCCTGAAGTACCGTAATAAATGTTTGACACTCCCGAAGTAATTCAAGTTTAAAGTTAAAGATGTTAAAGATTATGTGCAGTAACTCACCTATTCTTCACATTTATAACTTTTTTCCCCCATTGATGTTTCTCTATAATTAAAGACAATGTCAAATCTATGCGGGTCTATTTGTATAAAGGCTCCATCTCTTCAAAAATGTGGATGTTTGCTAATTAAAACGTCATTGTAAAGCAGGAATCCCGAGAATAACGCACTGTAACATACCTGCAGCAGGATGTGCGAGACAAGCGGATGTCAAAGCGAGTGTTTTAGGAAGCTCATTTAAAGGAGACAGGATGAGAGGTTTGCCTTTAAATCCTTCATGCTAAAGCCCACGTTTCTTTCATGGCTGCCTGATGTGAGCAGCTTTAACATGCAGCCTGCATAATGAGCTTCATCATTCGGTCCCTGTCTGGATGCCCATCCCGCATCGGTATTCATCACGCTCACAGCTCGGGTGGCAAACTTAGCGTCTGCAATGAAGCCGCGCACGTGGAAGCGTTTGTCTCGTAACCGTCCGCGGCGGAGATGGCGGAGTCGATTCTTACCGGAAGAAGGTGTGATGCTCGATGCAGACCTTCCACAGCCGCTTGGCAGCTCTGTGGTTGGGAAGCTTGAAGCCGATTGTACTTTCGAACTGTTCGTACTGTTGGAAGCAGAGACAAGGAGGACAAACATGAAGCAGATTTATTAGTCTGCACATATGAAGTTATTCAGCTAATAGAAACATTTGACGGCTGCAGTAGAAGCAGTTTTGCATAAATGAGATTCTCAAGTGTGGACACACGGGAGGAGATCAGTCGAGGAGGATGAGACGCTGCGAGCAGAAAAACTATTTCATGACTCTATATTTACACTCTTTATCCCTCTGTTCTGACTGCGGCTGCAGCTGCAGCGAGCCTGTTGAAGGGACTCTTTATTTGGCCCGATCACAGGCTCACTGTGCAGCTCTGTCACTGGACTCGAGTCTCGCCGAGACGCTGAAGCTCAGCAAGGAGCTGCAGCGCCACACGGCACAGCAAGAGGACGCCGACACCAAGAACCCGACAAAAGGGGGAGAATCAAGACTAAAAAAATTCAAGATCGGAGTTGTCTCCTACAAAAAACAACTCAACAATGTCCTCAAGATCAGGAAAAAGACAACAAATCAAGAGAAACTGAGGTGTGAACATCGATTGGAAGAGAAAACTCAGTGAAGACTCATAATGTCTTCCAACCCAATGAAAATAAAGCTCTGTTTACACAACTTTTCCAAGAGAAAACCAAGAAGTTTTGTTGTAATTTCGTTGTTTGGTTACACGATGACAGTGCTTGGAGATGCTGAAAACCGACAGTTTATAAAACGGCTCCTAAGGTGGAACTTTTACAAAAATGGTTGAATTCTGTCTCAGTTTGGAACGGAGGTAAACGGAAGTTTTGGTCGTTGTAGTACAGGACCAAACAGGCTAACGGTAGCTATTCGAGTCACTGAAATTAAATGGACTACATGTTAGTATTGCTGGATTAAGATCACTTATACATCTTACAAAAGTGAGTGGCCAATTCCATCATTTTTGAAGGCTAAATATAATCAGTGGACACAAAAAGCTAATGATTGATAGCTGTAAGTTACACTTTATCATCATGACCACAACGTTTTTTACTTGCTACTTGCTCCGGTTTACATGACAATGTTTTCAAGAGAAAACACAATAGCCTATTTGCTTTTGGGGATCTCGGGTGTTCGGGGCAGAGTTACGTGATGCCCATGAACGCATAATTCAAAGCTCCTGCGATTAAAACCAGACGAACATCGCGACCTGGGCACAAACTTTCTCTTTAATTACTGAAACAGTTCAGTGAAATGTATTTCTGAAAACATTAGAAGCAAGAAATAAGCTGTGCCGCTCCATAGAAGTGTGCCTGCTCTGAGGGGGCATGGCCTGCAAGTTCAACTGCTTCTTCTGGGAGTATGAACTCTCCTGCAGCCGGCTGATGTCACATCCAAGCTTTTCTTCTTGTGTTTATGGGTAAACGCAGCGGTCTTTAGAGTGGAGAGTCACCCCGTAACAGCACTCTAACTTTATGGACTGGCCATACGAATGTTTGTGTACTCACATACTGTTCTCTGTGTGCATTTGTTTTGTTTATTACAATGTTTATATAATTACAAAAACAACCAACAGCACCATCAATATTGCGTTTTCACTTGAAACGTTATCTATACAGCTAGAATAAAATAAAATAAAAATTGTGCAATTAAGAAATGTAATGGTTATGACTGCTATAGACTAAAAACCCCAGATTTGTCAATTAAAAGCATCAAATGAGCATGTGAGTGTTCTGCTTTATATCGCCTGTGGATACAAACGCCATTAACAATATTTATTATTGTAATAAATATCCTGAGGCCTTATGGGCTCTGAAAAATCCTTTCTGTGGTACATTACAGTACCGTACGTCATTATGCTGAAAAACCACCAAAGGATCCTTGTGATCCTCAGGTCCTCGGGCTACACAGCATTGCACGCACACACACACGCACGCACGCACGCACGCACGCACACACACACGCACACACACCCTGCTTCACCCACAAATTCAAGTGGAATATGAAAAATTCATAGAAAAAAAAAAACAGATGTACCAATACATTCAGAACCAGCACTGTTCTCTCCGAACCCGAGATTAAGAAATGTGCTGAAAAAAATCATAAAAGTGTCCCATGGTGGGATGAATCGAACTCTGGGGCGGTTTCTGAATATCAAGGGTGCTGCCTGTGACAAGAGTGAAACCAACACATTCGTGCCGATGGTTTGAGTGAAGGCTCGTTAAATGCTGGACATTATGTAAAGGTTGCAATCAAGATTATATCCTCCTCAGGACAGGACTTTTTAATTACAACAGGACAATGCCAAACTAATTTATGCTCGTATTAAAACATTGCAGCTCTGTAGTGGAAGATTGTGCTCCACATTAACCTGCGGGCACCGCAGACCTGTCAAACAATCACCCAGGATTGGAAATTAGAGGAATGCTTTCACCAATTAGGAAAAACCTAATGGAAGTATAAAGCCTGTATTTCAAATGAGTCAATATATTTTAAATGCTTTATAATCCAGTCTATTTTTATTAAATATTCCCACTGCAAATGTACAAGTACTCCATGCAGCATCAGACCTGCATCTCTTGTTTAAAAACTCATCATTGCTTTCTGATCCCACTTTTGAAACTTTTGAAAGGCGTCGTAAAACACTCATATTGCTCCTGTGGGTATGATTTTCTTTTCTGTGATGCTAAGAATCTGCCAATTGTAAGCAAGGAATCGAGAAAAAGCTATATATCTTTCAAAAGGCCACATCTCGATGATATAAAGATATGAGATAATATTTTCTTTGTTCCTGAAACACTGCTACAGCTTATTCTTTTTTTTTCTTTTTTTTTAATTTCAGGTGGACTAAGGCCCCATCTGGCAATGTCTCAAATGAAAACAAATCGTCTTTGCGTTTTCATTTCTGAGAAGTTTTACGTTTTGAAAACTATGCAGTTTTCATGTTAGGCCACTAGTGGGTGCACACATACACACAGAGAACAGTACACTAGAAACATTAACTATGACGAACACATGGCTATTTATGTGGACAGGCGAGGAAGTTGGATTGTTATTATGGTGACTGTTAACTACAAAACTACCAAGTCTCTGGAGAATATGGACAGGGTGTCATGGCACTCTGGAAGGGAAAAAAATGTGTTATTATTCACCTACTCGCGCATGTACAGAAGAACTTTTCACTGTGGTGCACATTTACAGTAGCTTCTATCAAATGTGTTATGTGGTCTTTACTCTGAGGGCCGATGCTGCAAGAATTTCCCTCTAGAATTCATAAGACATTTCTATTCTAAACACGGCCTGAGCTCATCAGATGCTACATATTCTGTTTTATAAAACAGGACCCAATCTCTATGTTAAAATGAAGACACATTCTTAAAGTACAGATGAAAAGGATGAAATTAAAGCAGGGAAAATATCATTTTTGCATAAAACAGCTTCCATTTCACCAGAAGCCCCTCATGCACAGGCTCGCTGTCCAATTCAGCAGCCAAAACAAAATCACAGGAAAAAGTGAAGCAAACAAAAAATAAAACTATACCAGAGTCATGAACCTCATTTTCTAATGATCCCCTCAAAGTGAGATCATTTTCTAAATTTTAGCAGGACCAGTGTGTTAAAAAAATCTTTTTTTATGTACCTTTTTTTTTTACTTTTTTCACAATATTGACAATAGTTACCAAACATGATCAGATATGATGTGTGCATGCAGTACCTCTCCGGGCCTTATCTTGATGTAGAAGTTGCTCCTCTTATATGAGATCTTGAGGATCTTTGGCCAGGCGAAGCGATTGATCCTCAGCCGATCGCGGTAAATGAGCAGACCGTTTGCACAGACGCCCAGCATGATTTCAATCCCTTCAGAATCCTGCAGCAAATCATGGACACAAATTATTCATGAGCGGTGCTTAATGCAGTCTTGAAAACTCCACTTTGGTGAAAATTGAAATGACTGGGCAGACAGCCAACCTTTGCGTGATGGAGGTCCACGCCGTACATCGACAATTTCTTCGCGTTCTCCAAGAAGTTAATTTCGGCTTCAGCCGGAGTCATCCCCCTGCGGGCAGAATAACAATAACCGTAAGCAACTTCAAGTGGATTTCCAAAATAATAACCCCAGAATCATCCTGCACAGCGGGAGCAGAATTATCTTGGTAATAGAACGATCATGTTTGTTTCTAATTCCTCTAGTCCACCTCATTCCTTAGCCCTTTCAGTTTGGGTCAGAAAATCAATGCCAAATCGGAGCGCAGCAAAGACCTTCTAACAGAACGCGTTCTCACGCTGGCATGACTCGGTCTGCGTATATCTGGGCGACAGATGGCACAGTGATGTGACACCATCCATCAGCCATATGCACGTCGGGCCGTCTCGGTACAACGGGAACCCGTCAGCCGATCGACCCGAGAGACCCGTGGGTGCGCAAGCGTCTGCTTCCAACGACGGCGGGTTCTGTACTTGTAGTTTCGATGAAGCTCCATCACGCGCTCCTCCAGCTCGCGGGTCTGATTGGGGGCAAATCGGAAGTCGCTGACGTAGTCGGCGCCGTGGTCGTCCTGGTCGTAGTCGCCCAGCTCGGCCTGAACGGTGTAGGAGCCCAGGAGGGCGTGAGTGACGAAGGAGCACGGCAGACGGCCTGACAGCATGTCATCCCTCAGCTGCAGACACAGGTAGTATCTGTCACATGAGACAAGAGAAGAAAAGGTGGTGAGGAAAAAAAGGGGGAGTGTTGGCGGTGAAACAAGCCTGAGCTAATGCGAGCTCCGACAAGTATTCAGCGTGCGTTAATCCGTGGCAGTTAGCAGCATTCCACGGATAATCCTCGAAAAGGAGAGAGAGATTTGGGCTGCTTTGACACTGGGGCAAATACGCCAGGAGAATTGTTACAGTGCTTTGATGCAAACACACATCGTCAAGAGTGGAAAGAAAGGGGCCGGATCATCCTCGGTGCTGACATGTGTACATAATTTCTGATTTGATTAAGTCAGACGAGCTTCTGACAGCAGAAACCTGAAGAGCTTCTGCGGTAATATTACAGAGTCACTACCTGGTGATATCTTCTGTGAGCTGGGACGGATCCGGAGGGTAGAACTTGACGGCGAAGGCAAAGTGCCACAGCGAGTCTGAGGAGAGATTGCCAACATCTTAAACGTAACGCGACATTATAGGAAAATTCTTCATCAACTGTAGCTCAAGAGGAAATTTTCACAGCTACTTGGAAGAGACACTCACTGCGCATCTGCTTCTTGATCTCCTTGGAGGGGTCCAACCAGTTCTGAAAGACAGAAGGCAGATTTCACAGAGGGCGGATGGGAAACATGGCTAATTCGCACCCCGCTGCCATATTTTGCTCTAATTG
Organism: Parablennius parvicornis; assembly: GCA_900302745.1. Classification (NCBI taxonomy): domain Eukaryota; kingdom Metazoa; phylum Chordata; class Actinopteri; order Blenniiformes; family Blenniidae; genus Parablennius; species Parablennius parvicornis. Next base: position 49,428 of record OMNM01012602.1, on the reverse strand, counting down.
TCATCACTGTTCCTAAAGAAAGCGTCTCCATATGGTAAGTAAAGGATCCGATCTCCCTCGAGGTTGAACATGGAGAGAAGCGCTTTATAACGGTGTCTTCGTCGTTGATGTAGAGTTACTGAATCTGATCTCACAACGTGTGATCGCGCACTGAGCCGACAGGGGCGCTGCGCTGGTGATCAGGTTGCTGGAGCATTTCATCAGCTCGGAACAGCAGCTGTAATTCCAGCTGTTTGGAGGCGAACGCACAAGATGACAGAAATATTTCCACAAGCATTCTGACTGTGTTAAAAATGTTTGAGATTTTCCTCACAGTGTGTCTGAAATCCAAAGTCCTCTAAAATCTAGAAAAACTCACCAGCAAAAATAAAGCAGAAACTTGGATGATATAAAACAAACAGTAATCAGTAATCTACCATCTCTGAGTTTATTTCTTGAGAGTTTTTTTTTCGAGTGTCTTTTTCCCTTTCTCAGCAATCCATTGTATTCTCATCGATACATTCTCAACTACACCAGTGCAGTGTTAGAGGTTAGCAACCTATTTGATGAGTCAGCTGCCTGTGGCACAGAGAGCTGATCCCCACGAACCCAAACACCATAAAGCTCATTAATCCTGACGGTGTTTTTGGCAGCAGGTAGCACGTCAGTCAGATTCCAACCAGGATCACGAGGGGCTGATACAGTTCAGTCCCCGACTCCCATACAATTAGCCATCTCACACAGTTACATGCACACAAAGAAGTACTCCTCCAGCGTTTAATAAGCCAGCTAAAGATTTTAAAGAGCCTCGGGTATTTATCGTCCCTCTTTATCATCTCATATCAGCTGAGGCCAAAGAGCACTCAATTAGCTAGAAGCTCTTTGCTGATTTGCTTTTCTCTGCAGAAAAGCAGAGCCAACTTTTAATCACTGACCATTCAAGGCTTCACTCTTGCTTTTGCAACCTCACCACATAAAGCAATCACACTCAGGAAAGATTAAATTCAACCGAGTCGGAGAAAGGGCATCCGAAATGACAATCAATTCTCGGGGTTGTTTGGTCTACCAATCAGCGAGGAGCGCAGACAGTAGGCTCATGCTGTGCTCTGATAAGCCTGCCTTTGACGAGGCCGCCGTATTGATCTGAGCTGCTACCTCACCAACAGCCGGGGCAGGAAAATATTTGAACTTCAGATATTGTTTTCCTCTGAAACACCTCAGTTAACCTGTCCATGGGGGTCTGGATCGTGCCCGATCTGTCGCATCAAGGCATCAAGTCACATTTGATAGAAGAAACGTTGCACATGTTAAAAGGGGACTTAGTCTTGTCATCTCTCCCATCTTTAAAAGGCTGGAGGTGCCTCTCTAGTCTGTTGTGCAACCACATACCTGCCCTCAGGGGAGCTCACATCAAGTGAAAAGATGAAACTCACATCAAACAAAGATGATTCATGTGAGCTGACAGGTCGGACCAATCAGTCCGTGTCAATTACACGTATGCTAATTATCCTGGCGTGTGCACCTCGTAACCGCAATAACGGTCAAAGACAAACTGACGCAGACCTTCTCTCATAAATGTCAAAACGATTCACAGGCAGACTTTAATGTTCAAACGCAGTAGCAGGAGAACAAATAATTAAAGAGGCGGAACTCAGATGACAGACAACTAAATCAAATCATTATCTTTACGAAATTTTACTGAGAGCTGAATAAAGTCAAAAGATACAAAGTGCAGAAAGACGACAAATATCAGTTAACTTGTATATTTGAAGATGGCATTGATGTCTGTCCTGTCTCACCCAATGTTGTAACGACAATTCAAACTCCAAATCCAACTTTTGTTGTACTAAGTTATAATTGAGTTTTTGTTTATTAATCCTGTTTACATTGTTGTTGTTGTGTAGTTATCTATATACCATCGTTTCTATTATTGATTTTCTCTTTCTTTTTATCTTGTTACCTGTTCACTCTATTATAAATTGCTTATTTACATATTTATTGCATCGCGATTTCAACAATATCACATTTGGGAGCACCATTGTCATACAAACAGGCAAAGAAAGTTTTCTGTTTTCAATTGAAAACACTGTCGTGTCAATTCAGCTTAATACGAGCTTACAGGAATAATCCACCAAACTCATGAAGTGTCACATGTTCTGATATTTCTAATCAGCTGTATATTCTATATATTTCATACAGAAGGTTTCAATAGAAACCTTGTGTCTACATGTTGCTGTTTCGGTTATGGAAGCCATTACTCTGTGTAATCCCCGTTAGATTTCTGTGTTGTTCAAAGCCGTTTGATATAGCTACTACTATTGGGGTATTCAATAGTAATATAGTACTATAATAGACCAAACAGATATTATAATAGACCTACTTAATAACATTAAGAAGTATTATTAGAAAATATTAAAACTCAACTTTTTTGCATTTTAATCTGATATTCAAAAGTGAATCATTTTTGTCACATCATTCGTGTTGTTTTTTTCATGTCAGAAGGCTGTTACTGAAAGAACCAGTTTAATTGCCAGACAACCTAAGTGAATGCATCTTTTTACCAAAAATAAATGGATTTTGACCGATAAAACATATCAAATTGTGAACAAGTGTGTGCTGCTAAAATTGTCTGTGAGGTACTATAATATTTATATTGCTATTAAACGTACAGTCCTGTGATGACATAATCATTTTGCTTTGTTTAATATTTAAGCCATTTTGTTCAGGAGAAAGACTGAGAAGTGTTTATTCTTAGTGGTTTGCACTGTCGTTAAGTTTTAGCATTTCTGCTTATACTATTCACAGATCTGTCAGATTGCCAATATGTGTCCCCCCAGTGATGTTTAACCGCACAATCTCTACTGTATGGAACAATATAGCAACAAGCTAGTGAGCATGTGGCAACCAGAAGCTACTAGGTCACACATGCTCCTCTTGGAAGCTACAATGTAAATAATTTGAATGTTTAATATAATTTTACTTTCGCTAGTAAAAGTTGGATGACCAACAAAGTTGGCTGAGAAGATTACGTTTTCATCTACGTGTATTTAGTTATTGTTTTGTGTGCATGTATGTATGCAAGTATTTTATCAAAACCGGAATTGCCTGAAATCTTGTGGGATAATTTGTAATCATCCGAGGACCAATCGATCAGATTTTGGGATGTTAACAGCTAACCATTTACCAATAAATCCCAAAAACCTGCAAAATAATTTCTCATACAAAGAGGATGGAAGAGGCACCTCATGGAGATTAAAGATCAAAGGAGATGTGTTGCCATTGAGATGGAGTGTTTTACACAGTGATGTTGCTACCTGACCTACAAAGTTAGCATCTATATGATCTAATGGCTATCATGCCAGTGATGCTAACTCGGTGCAGCAAGCAAATGTGCCGTTGGTGAAGGGATGCGCTCTACTGAGTGCCCGTTTTAGTTTATAATGTTTTTCAACATTTCCAAATATATAGTGTGAATATGTCAAACTTATTCAGCACACATTCTCCGTAGTGTGGATAACTAGTTTATTTACTCATTCGCATGCACAGACACCAGAGCTGCTATGTAAAGTGCTCACTTTCCACAATTAGAAACAGCTTTCATGGTCTCACTCGGTGACACTTTAGTCTGCATACAGGAAGAGATGGGATCAAATCTATAACCCTACAAATAGATGATGGGCTCTACCACCTGCATCTGTAGCTACTTCTTCACATTCATCCCGCTGGTAAAAGAGCTCTCTGCAGGATCTCCTTGGGCTGCTTCACGTCCTTTGAATAACTCTTGCCCGCAGTCTTGCAGGGTCGGATCGAGTCCAGGTGGATCTGAGAATGATTTTGCTTCATTCGCTCATCACGGCGGGTCAATTAAACGAGCCACGACTGTGGCGTGGGAGCACAGACTTGGCGTGTCAGAGCCGTGGGTTTCTTTGAAAGGTTGTGAAGGGTCCTTGACTCCACCGTCTGCAGTAACTGCTCATGCAGCTGTCGGGGAAACATTTAAGATGTCTCTAAAACAAGTTCACCATTTAAACTCTGCGACTTGGGCTGGACTTTTTGGGTCACTTGAGGACAGAATATCAATCTGTCTGTGCGTTTCCATTACACCGCCTGAGCACTACTCATCTTGACACTTTTCCATTTCCATCACTTTCTATTACAATCGAGTACCACCGCCAGTGGGGAGGTAATAAGGGAATACTTCAGTATGTTTCACAACATCTTCTCTACTTTCAAACATAAACGTCCCTACAAAGAACTCCCACAATAGGATTCAAAATCCGAACCTTGTCATCTGCATTGTTGTAGTCAATAAGTCCATCAGATCACAACTGGTCCAATTAAAAAATGGAATATTTCACTGCATGCGCATGTGCAGCAGCGACATTAGTGTCTCAGAATTTTCACTGTCAACAGTGAAAAAGAAAAAGAGGACGACGATTGTCCAGCAGCATCAGGAGGAAGGAGACAGAACACTGATTGAATGCAAACTGCTTGACCACTGTGGTAATATGAACTTCCAAAACTTCAGTGTCTGATTTCAAACAATTTGTAAGAGGTTTTCCAAATATATCTGTTTAAGTTTCATTTCATTTCATGTGTGCTATGGTGTTGAGTTAAAGATGTTACTGGGTGTCCAAATATACGGCGATCATTGTTTCTACGCAGACGTTGATGCTACACTTCCTAGGAACCATTTACACAAAGTTTTCAAGTGAAAATGCTAAACTTTTGTTGCATTTTGGGGGTCCTTGACAATGTTGCTTAGAGCCTCTGAAAATGCAAGTTTTGAAAACACAGCAACTCCGTCTCTGTGGAAAAGAGTGGGGAAACGTAGTTTTTCTGAAATGCTCAGGCATATTTCTCTTGGAAACTACAATGTAAAGAAATTGAATGTTTGATATATTTTTACCTTCGCAAACAAAGTTGGGTGACCAACAGAGTTGACCAAGAAGGTTATGTTTTCGCCTGTGTGTATTTCTTTTTTGGTTTGTATATATGTATGTCAGTGTTGTATGTATGTATTCCGTGTTTCAAGCTGAGACGCTGCTACTGTACATGTGCACCATGGCCTTAGTAAATAGTTCTTTTACACATGCACGAGGATATGGACAATAACAAGAAAGTTTTCCTCCAGAGCGTCATGACTCCCAGTTCATATTCTCTTAGGACTTGGTAGTTTTATGGTTGAGAGTCACCGTAATAACAATCCAACTCGGTCGTCTGTTCATGCAAAGGTCTGTGTACTCCCATTGTTAACGTAGTCTGTTTTTGTAATGACAATACACTATAGTATTGTCATGACAAAAACAGACCCATCCACCCTGCATTTCAGTCATTATTGTATAAATGGACATCATTTTTGAAAATGTTGAAACGTAAACACTGAACCTTTCTGAAACGAATAGTCAAAACTGGTGTGTTTTCATTTGTAACAATTTTGTTAGGTTGTGGGGAAATCATGCTTTGAATTTAGACCAAATTTTAGCATTGTGAAGAGGGAATGCTAAATTCTTACTTCATGAAGAGAAAAAAAAAAGGTGATGACAGATTTTACCTCATTAACTTCCGCAAAACGCGTGGTCACGTATATATTGTCTTTGAAAGTGTTAGCATCATACTAAATGGGCCTGATTGGAAGAACAATTAATACTGCAAGTAGTTTTTCAGGAGTGCTGTAACAATAGCTGTGCTTGAGTAAGAATGTAAGTATTCCTTATACCTGTGGAGTTTAATTAATGCAAAGCAGGGTCAAGCAAAATACGAGAGTACAAGAACTGGATGTTATGTGAAGGTAAGCTAGTCGTAGCTAATGCTCGTTTATTTGTCACTGTACATAGCACAGTGCATTTCAATGACTGTATGTTACTGCTGTTTCGTATCTAATTATATATGCTGTGTTTGTTTCAACTGCTAGTTTTGAGATGCTAATGTCAGTATAAAGATGTCAGAAGAAATTTCCTTTGCACAAACTACGTCCAACTCTGAAGCGAGAGGGAGTATTTTAGCTTTAAAATGTACCTTAATGTGTTTTTAACAGCACAAACAGAACTCTTCTACAAATAAGCTCATTCATGCCCAGACCTCAGGAGACAGGAAGATTTCATTCCCCTTATTACCCGTCAACAACTTCATTACAAAAATGCATTTTAGCCATTCTGAGCCTTTAGATGAGGTAATTAGCCTGAATGACCCAAGTATAAAAAAAAATCGCTTTTAGCTTCAAGCTAAAGCAAAGCTGGAAAGGTATCTTTGTCTTCTTGGCAGTGCTCAGTTGTTTTAAAAAAAAAAAAAAATCGCAGAAATCTGAAATTTTCTCCTTAGCGCTTCGAATTTTCCTGAACTCTGGCCCTTGGCTTTGGTCTACGGAGGTTTGAACTCCATACATGGAATTATTTCTGCCTCCAGAGCTGATCTGCCTCTGAGAAAAATCTCTCTAACTAAATTTCACAGATGCATCTAGCAAATAGTAGACGAGGCTTCTTCTTTTTTCTCTCTCTCTCCATCTCTACTCCGACTGCACAAGATATTTAAATGCCTTTGTCCCAGCTGCTGTGTGAGGAAATTTTAATTTTCCATTCATCTTTGTGTGATGGATAGCGTGCCTCCTGAGAGAGCCGAGCCCACCGACGAGTGAGAGGAATACCGATGGCGAGCACCGCGTTTATCCACAGTAGTGTCCGTCGAGGTCACGGCAGTACACAATTCACTACTGACCTTCTGGCTGTCCATGTCGGCAAAGGTTAGGCCGAAGTAGTCCTTCTCCAGTAGGTTGAGGTGCTCGCACACCAAGTCCATCAAGGTCTGTCCTTTGGAGTGTTTCTGCGAGGACAAGTAAACAGGACACAGAGGTGAATCAAAGGTCAGGAGAAAAGCCGTTGTCTGAATGTATTCCAGAGCGACCACATGTGGATAACGGCTTACAGCTACTACAGTTTGGTTTTATTAGGAGGGAGCAGACTCGACAGTACAGTATCAGAACCCATTAGACAGCTGGGCTCTTCAAGGCTCTCCGGCTCTGAGCGTGATAAAACAGCTCAGTCGTTTGGTGTTGTATCAAAGACAGCATGCACTCGGCACTTGACAGTGAAAATGGACTGTGAATTGCAGTGGAAGTTTGGTCTTTGCCGTTCAGGCAGAGATTGTCCTCGGGTATTCATGGCATCCAAGGTGAGCCTTTCTCCAAAATATATTTCTTTTACATTTACAAATGACAAGTTCATGTTTTTGCATTGAAAGGGAGAGGTTTTTACAATCTTGATTCTTTTTCTTTTTTTTTTTTGACAAGCCAACAGCTGCATTAAAACAGAAAGTGTTTCATGTTTTCACTTGCGGAGTTGAAGGTCCCTTCTCATGGTAACAATGTTTAATGGACATGGGTCTGAAACCCTCAGCTCCCTGAAGCCTTTGCAATACATGCAAAAAATATCTTTAATCAGATTTATATTGTAACGCACATTAGACTCAATTTCAAAGCAACTCTTATGTTCTGTCTTAATTTTCTTCTACAATAATACAAAACAAGAAAAATGACTAAAGGAACTGAAACAGTTTTAAAGGGTAAAACAGCTAAAATGGCAAAAATTGCAAATATAACAAAAAAATGACTAAATAGACAAAACTACAAGAAATGGTTCAAAGGAAAAACTGTAGAAATATCTGAAAGTGTCAAAACAGCTACAAATGCTGAAACAGCTAAACACAGATAAAAAGAAATAAATGCCAATACTATAAATGGCTTAAAAAGGGAAATTGCACAAGAGTCAAAATGGCGAAATTAGCAAAATAGCGAAAGCCACCAAAAAGAGTACAAAGGAAAAACTGCTACTCAACTGTTGTTAAATGTTAAACTAGTAAAAATATAAAAGGGAAAAAGGCAAAAAAAACGATTTTATAGGTGTAATGAAAATCTTGTTGTTCGAGACTGTAGTTATGAAATGTCTCAAATGCAACAAAAGATACAGTCTTAATAGCAATATTATATCCTGGTATAGACAACTTATAATAAGAGGTTAAATATGGTTTGTGGCAGGTGAATAGTACCAAAAGCAGCTCTGTTCATGAAGGTTGCAGACCCTCGCTCTCAGGGAAGAATAAATCATCTGAGATTTAGTTTACAATTGACTCCGTTTTAAGGATTATTCAATTATTACTCTTTGCCCTACTTCATTCAATGTAATAATGCTCCCGCTCCTTTACATCCCATTCAATTAGATTATGAAATAAATTGTGGTGTCAGAATAATGAGGCCTGAAATCTTTCTCCGATTATGATAATATAATCAGGAACAAAATAAATCATCCAAGCAAACATTACACATGAACTGAGCAGAGACAACACAGTCACCACGGTTTATTTTGTTCAGGTTTGTCTTCTTATAACATTTTTACTGAGAACTGACTAACTTTCAACACTGTGTCTGTTTAGAGACTTAAGATCTAAATTTCTATACTGTTAATATGTTTGTCTAAATGTGTTTATTCAGCAAACTTTAAAGCCATTACTATTTCAGGCTGTTGGTAAAATTACTTCCAGTTTGTATCAGTATTGTAACACCATCATATCAGTATTAATGTTCAAGGTATCTGTACTGTATCGGCATGGTAACTGCATTGTGTTGGGATTGAATCAACATCATATCACATTATTGTTTTGTATTGTTGAAACCAAGCTTGGATAGTCGCGCAATCCAGATTGTATCGTCATGTAGTCTTGAACGTATCGTTGTTCAATCCAGATGGTAACGTAGTCTGATGTGGATCGGATCGCCATGTGATCTCGATAGGACGATGTTGCGATCCAGATTGTAACATCGTCCTATCCAGATCAGTTCAACATTGTAGCAGTATTGTATCAACACCATCTATATCATATCAGTATCATGTCTCCATCATATTGGTGTTGTATCTGCATTCTATCTGGCTTGTATTGCCATCATATCATATCAGCTTTATATTGGTACTGTATGAGTATCAACAATAGTAGCTATGCTTTTGGTATCAGGTAAGAAAGAAGACCAGTGGCATAACACATCACTGTCACTGACGTAAGCAGGTTAGTGTTAGGGACATGACTGATGTGCAAACAGGTTGAGAGGTCAGCCAACAATCCAACCAGAGTGAAATAAATGTAGTCTGCCTCTAGATTTTGTTATATTTATGAGAAGTCAATACTTCCAGACAAAGAGGGAGAAAAAAAACATCAGCAGAATCAGTATTTACTAATCCCGTTGAGAGCCTGCTACGATAATAGAGGACAATCATAAGGTCTCATTGTTAACGGTCTCTTTTGTGTTCCTCATGTGTCACATGCAGCGCAGTGATCAATCTGTGAATAGCTATTTTTGTACCATTATAACAATTAGCATTTATCATTCCACTGAGCAGATTGATGAATCAATGGCAGCCATTAAACACCAAGTTCGCCCTGGTAGAGACGGCAACAATGACGTTTTCTTCCAGCAAAGAGACGCCACACTGAACCTCAGAGGGAACGTGAATGCTGATCTCATGTCGAGCCAATCACAGGCAGGGTAGAAGGAAGAGCTGATGCTACCATAATAAGACCTGTGATCAAAGCTGCATCAATAACATCTCATATTTGGATTTCATGTATCTGGTTTGCTCCAGTGAAAGAGAATTCTGTGGGAATGATTATTTAAACTTCAGGACCACGTAGGACACGGTAAAGGTTAATTCACTATAGTTGCAGAGCCGATGCCGGATGAGCAAGTGATGAACAAAACATTTGTCTCGTTACCGAGAGCCTTCAAAATAACAACTATATCTGTGCTTACTGTAAATATTCCAAATCAGCAGATAAACAGGTATTATTTTGTTAAATAGCATCGCTATAATCCCAGTTCTGTCCTATTTTTGTTCACCTGATGATTCACCACGCTAATGTTCTGACAGCTAACACTAAACCAATTAGCAGAGGCCATCAGCTGAGAAGTAACAACAGTACATACGGGAACTGAAGACTGGCAGCAGTTAAGGAAAAATATATTACAATTTTGTCCTGTTAAAATTAGTGATGCACTGATAACACTTTCTTAAAAGGACAAGCACACGTGTACTTACTAATCTTTAGATTCTTGGCGATACAGAGTACTGATATGAGATCTTACTAAATGCCATTAAGCCTAATTTATACCCATTACATAAGTTCAAGGGTTCAAGTCCAAGGTCTTTCTGTGTGGAGTTTGCACGTTCTCCCCGTGTGTGCGTGGGTTTCCTCTGGTAACTCCGGCTTCCTCCCACAGTCCAAAAACATGCACGTGAGGTCAATTGGTGTCGCAAATTGTCCCTAGGTGTATGTGTGTGTGTGGTTGTCTGCCTATGTGTTTTTGTCCTGTGACAGACTGACGACCTGTCCAGGATGAACCCTGCCCTCGCCCGACAGTTGGCTGGAATCGGCTCCAAATGGATAAGCGAGAAAGAAGATAGATGGATGCACTGCCACAAGTCACCTCTGAGCAGCCTTTGTGTCAATCCTAAAGCCTTGAAGGCTCCTGTATATGATTGATTCTACAGTATGCATAGGACAGAGTGTAGTATCTATCTACGCACTGCGATATGCATACTGTATAATGGTTTGTGGCAACATTTCCATTAGTTAATGAGAAAAAAATTTTCTTAACAGATGAATCCACATATTAGCATTGCCATTAGAAGAACATGGTTAAATAGCTGCTCAGTAATTAAATCAATGTTAGTGATTCTCAACCTAAATGGCCAAAGATGTTCATACATGCGTTTCCAGCTTTAGGTTTTGACCTCTACATAGAAAGCTCCAGGGATGTCATTGAGCCGTTACAAGGATATGAAACATTGAGGCACCCCAGTTAATATATGCATGGGGCTCGGATGCCACAGTTTAAATATAGAACAAAGTAAAAGCACGTTGATGCTCAGATCTCACACTTAAACTTAACCACACATACCGATGTCTTCCCTCGCACATGGTCCCTCCTCCCCTTGAGCCTACTTTGTGAGGTGACAGTGAGGCAGAGCAAGTTGTTGCCAGGGAAACAGATGCAGTATTATCCCTTTGCCGTCTTGTTTCTTAATATCTGAAGGCCAAGGCTAGAAAAAGATTCAGTCCCACCCCCCCTTCAGCTTCTTTGCCTTTCTTCTATAGCAACACAAGGGAGGCACGGTCTTATCACATCAATGTCACTGTTGAAATCACAACAGTGAAACTGCTATTTTACTACTGCGAGAGTGGACGCCATGGTATCAGAGGGAGAAATAAATACACTAATCCATAGAGCTTAATAAGGTAATACAGTCTATAGGCCTGATTTACTAAGACCCTGTATAGAGAGTTCTTAATCACTTTCTGTTTCTATACATTTTGATCAATGAAACAACAACGCTCAGCTGAGAAAATATCTCTTACCACAATAAGCAACTCCTCTGCTTAAGATTGAGCCAGTTCGATCTTTTTAAATGTATGAAAGAGACTCAAACCATGCAAATGTTTTCAGTAAACCGAACTGCATGTTGTACAATAATCTCTTAGCATAAAGTCCAAAAGCATTATCTTTCGACAACAGTTCCCACAGACTTACGTCATATCATGTGTGTATTTAGTGGACTGAACCATTTCCTTTCGGTGAAATTGTGTGAACAATAAAATGTCTTTCTTGGAGGTTTCAGTCTGGTGCTTTAAATAAACCTTCTATTTTTAAGATTTTTGAAGAAGAATCTTCACAAGAGTTTTATTTGTCATGATCTGGACCAGCATTCTATATTTATGAAGGCAAACCTGATAAATTGACTTGCCGGTCTATCAAATTGATTCTCATGGTAAATGTCTACTGGATCCGTCAATTTCCTGCATCTCATTCATTGCCTATATGAAATGCACGACGGTGCATGCCGGGTGTGTTGTGATGTGTAGCCCCAGAAGTGCCTACAGCTCATTGGCATAAAGTTGAATAGAGAGATCTGAGGTCTTATGCATTGCAAGACTTTTGTAAAATATATAAACTAGCCGCAGTGGAACCAAAACAAGGACAGATTCTGCATCTGAACAGCTTATTTCTAAAATGTTTCCAGAAATGCTTTTCACTGAACATTTTTAGTAATAAAAGAGGAAAGTTTGTGACTGAGTCGCCACGTTGGGCAGGTTTGAACTCCAGGAACAGACAGCCCTGAGTGTCACATTTGTAATCATGTGGAGCCCATAACTCTGAGCTACGCTACATGCTAAAGGGTTTTGGGGCTCACGCACTAGCCATACTACATGCCACATATGATGAAAGTATGAATAAAAAACTCATCAGCGAGCTGGAGCAAGTGTGTGCAGCACATGACAGTGCGTAGACACACGATATGTGCTGCCCAGTCCGGTACAAAAGCCTCTTTTTTTTTTCCCTAGACGCCACCTAGTAGCCTGCATGTGACGTGCCTACCAAGCGTCCAATTTTCAGAAGCAATGACTTTCTATGTGACAAAAAAAACATCTCAGTGGACACGTACTACCAGTTAGTAGATCAGCATGGAGGAGATTAGGTCCCAAGTGTCCCCATGCACCATGATGATCTCACTTGAAAGCACATTAGAAAAAAACTCAAACTCAATCCCAGCAGGATACAACAAACATATCCGACACTCGGTTCCACGTAGCCAGGATTGACCATGCAGGATGTCGGAGGTAGGCCGGGTGACAGGACTGGGTGAAGAGCATGTGGAGCTCTTCCCAGGGGGAGGACTCTGCCTCGCATCTATGACAAGAGACTTAATTAATCGGTGTTCTCTGCACCTCCTTCAGCGTAGAGCGCTCCCACAGCGCGGAGCGTCTCCACGCAACGCTGTTATTACCACCTCCAGGAAGGAATCGGGGAGGGTTCACTCACGGAAGGCGTGGATTTCAACCCCAGCAATTACACACAGGAAGCAGAATCAAGCCCGTCCCAGATGTGGAACTTCAATCTCAAGCAGAACTACAATTTTCAAAAGAGCGAGTAGGCTGCTTTTCTGCATCCTCCAGCGTCAACACGGCGAGTGCCCGGGAAGAGCACTTAGGACAGAAAAGCTTCCCGAACCATCATGCCATTGTTGTGGCGTGAAAAAAACACCTCGATGTACTTTGCAATGTTTTCTCAAGTACGCGCACACATAAAAAGCTACTTCCTCATCATCATAAGTATCCTCCTGGGTGGCTCATAATAACACAGCTCCTCTATTTTCTACAGGTTGCACCTGGTTTGCAAGTGTGTAATAACTATAGATTTCTCAACACGAAGTTAGCGGCCTGTCCAGAATGCTAATATAGGATAATAGGGACCAATCATGGGTGTCCATTTTTAAAAATTTAATTTATAATGCCACAATAAAATCTACACTATGTTCAAAATAACACTTCTGTTCCTGGAGACCCCATTTTCTGACCAATAACGTCTCAAAGAAGCTAAACTTGGTTGGAGAGACCCACTCACACTAACAAACACAATCGAAGCAGCGGGCAGTTCCCATGGTCTGATAGGTTTCAGAAAACTGTCCAATTCTGGTTTTCTGGAGAGAAAAAAAATCCCTGTCAAAGTGGGCAGAGCCAGACCAATGACCCTAACAGCCACTTATAGACTGCACCACATATCAGCGGGAATGTGATTTCTGTTTACTGGCGCCATATTGGACGACCAATGCTACCTTTCAGCAGCGTTCAGTGTTACCGTAAGTAAATGTTAATAAACCGTCGCTAAAAGTGGTGTGCAGTCAGGGGTAGCAGGGCCTGTCAAAAATGATTTTTCTTTATATAATTAAAAAGTGATTTTGAAATCTGTGTCTGGAATTAATTAGGCTGCTTGTTCAGTATGCAACTTTATCCAGAAAACAAATGGTTATATTTTGTGGAGCTCAAATATCCTATGTCCAATAAACACATCACAGCTATGGCCAGCAGAGGAAAACAGTGCTAACCTCTGATTGAAGCTGGACGCTGCTATTGGGTTAAAATATTGAGTTACCGTGTCATCAGCCAATCAAATTTTGATGTTTTATAAGTGCAAGTCTGAGTCTCTATTGCTGGCCTTGGTGTTGTCGTTCAAATGAGCTTGACTGATTAGCCCATGGGCAGGTGGGTGATGATGTTATTATCTGCTATTGTGGAAAGGTGATGGCGGCTAATTCAAAAAGCAAAATCGAATCATATGATTGCTGACCTGCTTAGGGTGGCTTTTAGTGATGGTGAGTGCTATTTATTTATTTATTTACTTTCTCTGGATTAGATTGGCACTGCTGTATCGGCATACTGCTGGCCCTGACCTAAACACCACCACACGCTACTGGTCACTAATAAGCTGTAGTCATCAGCGTGTGGCTCATTTAGGAGATAATGCATGTGCAGGATGCCTCACCAATGTGCGCCAGTGAGCAGGCAATCAGACCAGGCTTAGCTTAGGCATAAGTAGCAGTAGATGTATAATTGTGCCGGAAGCTGCTGGCAAATATATGCTTACAGTCCTCAGGGACAAAGCCGAGTAATGTGTTTTGCCTCCCAACTGAGGACACTTTACTTTTTTTTTCGATCAGAAATTTACAGTGACAAATTAACCATAAATATATGTTTTTGTATTGTAGATGGAAACCAGAGTAGAACATGCAGAGAAAATCGCCTTCAAACTCTAACAAGGGTTTTTTTCACAGTGAAGCGATTCGCTTAAGCACTACAGAAACCCCATGAATCAGTCAAACAATACAAAGAGGAGAGATGAGTTCCAGGTGAAGCTAATTACACTTAAATTGGATTAAATGAGTTAATGATTAAAGAAGTAAATCAGATTTTAAATGAGAATGCTGACGTATTTCTTTGACAGCACCTTTTATTTTTATCCCCTCAGTGAGTGCAACACTTTTTCCACAAGACCAGACTTCAACTGTGTACCTCTAAGCTGAGAAGAAAGTTAACCAAAAGCAGCTTGAAATATTGCTGCGCAGTCAATACTCATAGCCATGGTCCCCACAGTGGAGTAATAGGATATAAATCCTTCCCTCCACAATCCTACCGAGATATTTCAGAGGGAGGCGATAGACCTGTTCTCTTGGCGGTTTTACGCTGCCGCCAGTCATAAAACCCTCCTGAACCTTTGACTAGATGCCGCACATTTATCTCAGGAAATGGACTTACATAGATCTGATCTCTCTTCGCCTATGCATACCTTTCGTCTGCTTACCCAGCAAGTGGGAAAAGTCCTATTTCACAGCGCTAAGGTAATGACAACAGACAGCTTTGTGTGGAATAAAGACTTCCATATTGCTGTGTGTATTACAGAAAACTGTAACATTTCTTTGGCTTTGCCCCCTGGTGCGCGCTCAGCGTGGCACCCTCGCTTTTATTCTTTTTGCCCCCTTTTTATCCGCTGTGAGCAGTGCTGCTCAGCACAGAGGAAAATAACAACAAAGAAGTGGAAAAACCAAAGACGCTTTTTACTCCTACAGCCGTTGGCTCGGAGCATCTTAAGCTTAATTCCAGAAAACGTGTTAATGCAAATTGTCTTACCTCGACTTCTCCCTCAAACTCAGAGGAATCCAGCAGGGTGACTTTGAAGGGGGCCGTCTTGAGTCGTTTGGAGCCTTTCTGGGGAGATTTGGGGTTCTTGTTGGGCGACGTCTTCTCGGACATGTCGTCTGTTTCTCTGTGTTCGTCCATGAGCTTGGAGTTGTGGTCCTTCACACAGAAACATAACAAGCAAGACGATTTGTTCAGTCATCCATCATCCTGAAAACATACATGTAGCAATCTCTAAACACAAACCTAGTCATGCGACCCTGTGCACAATGAGCAGTATGAAATAGTGAAACACACAGCTGGAAAGAAAACCCTACCATGACAAAAGAGAAATTAAAAATAAAATGCATGCTGCTTTAATGCTGGCAAGACTGTTGTAACACAGAGAAATATTTTCTCTTGTCTTCTCTGTCACAATTTGTATTTTTATTTTTGTTGTTCGCTTGTTGAATTACTTGAATGCACCATACTTTTAAGGGTTCAGTCGAGCTCTCAAATAACTAACTCTGCCTCAGAAAGGAAAATAATGTTGTTCAACTTTTTCAGCCAACAATGAAGGTTTACCTGTATCTTTTTTATAAGTATGAGGATAAATTATTAAATAACATAATGACAATGACAGAAATAGATGGCAATGACAGACCAAATAGCAAAATCTGTTTGAATGGAAAAATGTACAAAAACTATTTTATAATACTAAAAAAAAGGCTAAAACAGTCCAAATAACTAAAAATATCAAAAAATGTCTAA